>JAAXYW010001515.1:0-21058 GCA_036851895.1 Orthonychiurus folsomi | reverse complement strand
GAAGTTTTGACCCCGCTGACCTTGGAGGTCATCACCCTCTAAGGGGGTCATTTGACCTCACCAAAATCCTTTTCAGGCAATTCTAAGACTTTCACTTTTTGGTGTTGGGACTTAGAAAAAATTTTGCGCACCGTATTCTCTAACCCAACCAGAAACTTGTCCATAGAAATTAGCCTTGGAATTTTGAAATTCCATGACGAACTGTTAAATTTAAAAGGTGCATTAAGTTCTTAAATTACAAAGCAAAGGAGAATTGAATCAATTGAAATAAAGGTTAGCAGGTTTTGCCATAAAGAATTTCCTTGATGTAACCGCACAACACAGGGCTGGTTGAGGGAACTTTGAACACCCACCGGTGTATGGTGTAAATATGGTGTCAAATTTCAACATCAAAATCTGGTGATTTACTTTGTGCTATTTATTGTTGCTTTTATGCTGAATTTTGATTTCGGGGAGAAAAACACCTTCCTAGAAGTTGGGTTTGGGTTACATACAAACACGAAGTAATAAAAGTTGTACTGACATCCAAATTGTCTAAAACAATGAGCCAGTCTGCAGAACATTTGATTGAGCAGCAGGTATGCAAGTTAAATTCAAAACTATTAAAATTATTGCTTATCAAGAAATAGTTAATGGTTATGTTGAATGTAAGTTTTCCATTCCACGGTCCATCATCCTCGACTATACAGATTACAATCGAACAGGAATCTAATTGTAGGTTTAATTCAGCCGACCGTAAAGTATACTCTGACCACAATGGGACGTTAAAACTATTTGTATGACACTATACATTGTGGTTATTAGCATTACTGTTTACTGCTTATCTTATCCAAATTTTATTGAATATTTAATATTTTCTGTAACAGGAGGTCGAAGTAGAACGATTAACCAGAATAATAAATAGTTATCAACAAGTATCCGGCGGAGGAGATTCCGAGCCACTTGCTTCAAATTCAAAAGCACTTCCGGACATTGATAAGCTTAAGTACCGGTTGTCTTTATTGAAAAAGGTAAATGAAATAACCATTTTATACTGGCTGTCGTACGTATAATATTTTTTGGTTTGACCCGCAGCAAGTTTCACTAGAGGAAAAAGCAAAGATGGCCCACTTGAAAAGTTTGCCAGATATGCTGAGTGCATTCTTTGCGTTGGCAGTAGACAAGGTATTTCCTGAGCTACAAACCGTCCAAGTCAACGTTACTCAAGCCACTAATCCAAAGTTTGGAGATTACCAGTGCAACGTTGCCTTATCCATTGCAAATGTAAGGTGTTCTCTCAGACTACATTATGATTTGTAACAGTTAATTTATTCTTTATTGAAAATTTCCAGACACTCAAGCTAAAGCCAAGGGAAGTTGCTGACAAAATTATGCAACAGTTTCCTCAAAATACTGGAGTAGTTGATAAGCTAGAAGTGGCTGGTCCTGGTTTCATTAACATTTTCCTTTCTTCACAATTTGTTAAGGATGAAATACAAACATTAATCCTTAATGGCGTTCAACCACCTCCACTAATTGTGAAGAAGAAAATACTTGTTGACTTTTCATCTCCAAATGTGGCAAAACAAATGCATGTGGGACATCTAAGGTATGCATTGAAATACTAGTTTACCATATATAACTCAACTCCTTGCTCAAGCTCGTATATTTTTTCTTAGGTCAACGATAATAGGAGATACAGTCAGCAGGCTATACGAGTATTTGGGTCACAATGTTATGCGAATTAATCATGTCGGGGATTGGGGAACACAGTTTGGTATGCTGATTGCGCACCTTCGCGACACATTTCCAAACTATCTTGAAAGGGAGGACTTTGTATTGCCTATAGATGACTTGCAGACTTTCTACAGGGTAAATTCTTGCGGCTTGTGGTGATGATTGATTACTATGATTACCAAGTTCAGAATTATTAAGACCACCTGCAAATTTAAAGAATTGTGCGTCAATTTCTAGGAAGCAAAGGCTCGCTTTGACAATGAGGAGGATTTTAAGAAGAGAGCATACTCTAGTGTTGTAAGTTTGCAAAATAAAGTCCCCGAGTTCATTCGTGCCTGGAATCTAATTTGCGATGTATCTCGTTGTGGTGAGTTGTTAATTATATTTTTATAAGTTTTAGTATACAACCTACCTACACAAAGCAACTATTGTGTTTTTTAGAATTTGAAAAAGTGTATCAAAGGTTGGGGGTGGTTATACTTGAACGAGGCGAGTCCTTCTACCAAAGTCGAATGGAAGACCTTGTAAAATTGCTGGAGCAAGACGGTAAGTTCTAATTTTGTTAATGTAATTACCATATATATAATTTGTTAAATTGCCACTTTAAAACGTTGTTTTAGGCTTACTAATCGAAGATGAAGGGCGAAAGATCATGTTCGGTCAAGAAGGGAAAATCCCTTTAACAGTTATAAAATCAGACGGAGGCTTCACCTACGATACATCTGACATGGCTTGCATTAAACAAAGAATCCAAGAGGAAAAGGCCGACTGGATTATTTACATAACAGATGCTGGACAGGTAATTAATTCATAATTAAATTTTAAATATTTATTTACTGTTTTTTACTATTTGTACAAAAATAACTTGGAATAGGCAACCCACTTTGAAGTTATATTTCTCTGCGCTGAGAAAGTTGGAATACTAGATAGATCAAAAGTTCGTGTAGATTTTATTGGGTTTGGAGTTGTTCTTGGAGAAGACAAGAAAAAATTTAAAACTCGGTCTGGTGACACAGTTCGCCTAACTGATCTTCTAGATGAAGGTAAGTAATTATTTCCATAACTACATTCAATATGATAGAAGCATACATTTTTAAGATTATTATGCTATTTGGCACAAAGGGATTAAACGGGCGGAAGATAAGCTCAGAGAAAAAGGTCGAGACAAGGAGTTAACACCTGAAGAATTTTCTGCAGCCGCTACAGCAGTTGCATACGGATGCATTAAATACGCTGATTTATCTCACAATTTGAATCACGAATACGTTTTCTCTTTTGATAAGGTAACTTTGGTTAATATGATTGTAGCAGAACATTTATATAATATCGCGCAATAATGTGTGAACAGCTGTTAAGTTTGACTTCATAATAAAATAAAATTATACTTAAATTATGATAGATGCTGGATGACAAGGGGAACACTGCAGTATACCTTCTGTACGCGTTTACCCGTATTCGATCTATTGCCCGAAGAGCTGGCATAACTGCGGACCAACTGAAGTCGTTTGTAGCTGACAATCCTCTGGATTTAAGTCACGAAAAAGAGCTAAAATTGGCAAAGGTACACAATAACATTAAATTGGGGTGAAAGTTCTGAAGCAAACTTAACAGAATTGTGCTTTATATTCAGAAATTGTTGAAGTTTCCGGAAATAATTGGCCGCATTACAGAAGAATTGGTCATTCATCCTCTTTGCGAGTTGCTGTATGAGATTTCCACTGCATTCACTGAGTTTTATGATGTGTGCTATTGTATTGAGAAAAACAGCGCTGGTGAGTAGATTAAGCGTGCTTATGATGAAATGACTATTGTTGCCTTATACAAATACATTCTATGAATTGCAGGGGAAATTGTTCAAATACATATGAGTCGGTTAGCTCTGTGTGAGGCGACAGCATTAGTACTTGAAAAGGGATTTGACCTTTTAGGATTAAAACCGGTGTCGAGAATGTAATTCCTGAGCGACTATGTTGTTTTGTTAACTTTTGAATTACAAAAGTTTTGCAAGTCGTTTGCAATGAGAAGATCTTTTCACTAATTGAAATTATTACTTTTGAAGTACTGCCCATTTTTGAAAGCGAAGATCGACTCAAGAGAATGACTCTTCCGTTTGATTCGGAAAATTTGTTACAATCTGTTCAGTTAAGTTGATTCTTGCTCAGAACAATGCATCACGTATGCTCCAAGGGAGTAAAGCACATGCAAGGAAGACCGCAGATAAATTATACACAAAATTAAAGATAACAATGATTATGTTAACAATATTTAATCAACTCGGCATGTTAAGGGAGAAGGGACTAAGGCGTGTCTTCTCTAATAACCCCGCAGACAATGAACGAATATTCTGAAATTCTTTGCAAATTCACAATGTTGTGGCTTCCTGAAATTATTGCTTGCTAACTTACCTCAAATTAAAATTAAACCCGGAGTTTCGTCAGGTACGCATAATATACAATTAATTAAATCATCCTGAAGGATTACGTTCAATTCCCAATGCTTCGGTTTACTACGGCATATCTCTATGGTCCTGAATGGCGCAATTTGAGTTGTTCACACTTTATTATGTGACCGAGTTGGTGCAGCAGCTAGTTTAGTGGACTGAGGTTTTCCAAAATTGCAATCAAGTTAAGCTGCGACGCAAGCTAGTTATCTTAAAATGGGGAGACGAGGAAAACCTAGCAAGCGATCAAATCCTCCTGGAACGTCAGATGGTAGTTTGACCGTCTTGTCTTCCACTAATTTTCCTCCGGTGACTGATCGGGATGAAGAATTGGTCGAATGTATGGAATGTCAACTAAAATGCACATTTCGGCAATTTCGCCTTCACAACTTGGATTGTCACTACAATTTGGCGACAAGTACTGCTGACAATGATGTGGTATGGTCACCATTCTATTTGTGTGGTTTCAAAAACAAGATAGTAGGTTAGCTAGAGCGAGCAAGACATCATTTCGTTCGGAGATATAATATGTTGTAATATAATAATTACAACATGTAATTATTGTGAATTGTGGCAATGTAATTAATTATATACTTTATATTTTAAACCGCAGGTAAAGGACTATCGGTTTTACCAACGAAAATTAAATGAGATGAGCAAAGTAGTAAAAATTTCCATGTTCAAATGTCCCAGGCCAGAGTGTACGAGTAGTTACAAGAGTGCTTTGGGATTGAGCTATCATTTGGAGACTTGTGGGAAAAGTAAAGAAGTTAGTAAATTTTGCAATCAGTATTGTCGGATTCTCCTGTTGGGTCCGGTTCTACTTAATATGGTAAACTGCTAAAACATGTACGTTTATAATATATTTCTGAAACTTTCCAGGAAATTGAAGCCTGTATGGTTCCCTGTGAACTCTGCCAAAAGATGTTTACTCTTCCCAATCTCCAATGGCACAAAAGATCTAAACACTGTGAAGCAACTGTAATGAATGCATACACGACCTTTTAAATCGATTGATGTGACAGTAATGTGGATTTTAAAACTGTTTCATTTTTTTCTTCCAGGTCCAGGAGCCTGTCCTGGAAACTTCTTCTTTACCTGCATCTTCAATGAAAGGCAGAAAGAGGATGACCACCAAAAAGTAAATATATCATGCATGAGCCAACATCTTTCCCACTGAGTGAATATGAATTAATTTGAATCTCAGGATTCTCGATTCAAGCGAACATTCCGTGGACGATTACAATGACGAGTCCCCTGAACAAGATCCTGATGACAACGACAACGATGCAGATTTTGACCCAAGAAGCATTAAGGCGGAAGAATGGGTGTACGAACCGCCTATAAATATATTTTTAAATGAGGAAACCGACGAAGTGAACCGTACTACGTCAACTTCAAAAACAAAGGCTAAGAGCGAATCTGTTGCCTCTTGCCCTGATCTACACGTACAAGCCCTCAGATATCTCCAGAGTACATCAGAGGATTCAAATGTGTGGGATGCAGTACATCGTAATTTGGTCAACCCCATCGGAATCGAGGTCATTCGAAAGCATAACGCTCTGCAGGACATTCATTGCGAAAGTACGACCCGCCTGTACTTGCCAGGAATGGAGAAGTCGTTCGAGTTAAAAACCAGTATTTACCTTAAAACTGAGGATGGCCAGCGCGTCCATGCTTTTACAAATTATCGTCGTCTTGCTTGGTTTGAATCAGAAATTGTGGATTCGGACGGTTACCACTTCATTGCGTACACTGGGGGTCCAGTAAGTTCCATGGCTTGGCACCCAAGTGGAAATTACTTAGCCGTATCTACATTAAAGCATTACCTGGAGACACCGGATGTCGTGCTAAGCATGAGCCGACAGTCATCTATCCAGATTTACAGCCGCATTCCTTGTCCGGAACCAACATTTGCTGGATCAAGAAAATCAGGATCAAAGAAACACTCTGTTCCACCTGTAGCGTTCGAAGTGGCACTAACCGTAGGGATGGACTACGGCTATGTGAATCATTTGCAATGGGGAAATTTTTGGCCAAAGTGTTGCGACAGTGAGTACGGTGGGAATGAAGACGCTTCAGATTCAGATGACAATGTGATGGGCTACTTATGCTGTGCATTCGAGGACGGGACATGTAGAATTTTCTCGCTCAACATAAATGACTTTCAACGAGAACCTAATTGCAGTCTAGTCGAAAGCAAGAAGTGAGTTCCGCGTGCTATTTTAGTTATAAAGTTAGAATTTGAGCTTAACTTTAACTCTACATGTCGTCAACAGGCTGAGAGTCTACAAGAAAGTCCCTGAAATAATCCTAACAGTTTCCGATGCTATCAAACAATCAAAAGGACAGTGCACTCGATTTGATTGGCACGAAGGAAATCGGTACGAAATATTTGGGTGAATCTGATCCAGGAGAGCAAGTATATTCCTCTTTTACTCAATTTTTTTATTCTATTTTTTCATAAAAAACTCAGATATTTAGTAACTGGATACGCAAGCGGGCTAATTGCAGTGTTTGATCTCGAAACCAAGTCCAAATTGCTGAAGAAGGAATTAAAGGACGGTGATGCATCAGTTGTGACAATTAATCCGTTCTGGGTATTCCACGGCCATCGATGGCCAATTAGGGGTATTACTTTCGACCCATCAAATCCTCGATATTTTCATACTGGTTCAATGGACCGACTTCTAAAAGCATGGGATATGGATCTTCGACAAGAGATTGAATCAAAAAAAGTCGGTATGGTTCTTGACACCTGCTGGATCAGAGGATGGATTCATGTGGCAGTCTCCACCGATTTTATTGTTTCGTATGTTTTTCTATTTAATTGATGGCAGGGATTCAAAGTTCACTATTGTTTTCTAATGCTTAGGAGTTACAGTACACAACACAACTATACAAGGTTCTATCAAGTAGCGAGCTCCCAGGGGCGGCCAAACGTTATACAAAATTACAGCGTCACAGTAAATTTCTTAGCTTTTCAATGAGCTATTTAACATTATGACGCCCTAAAACCCATGGAACTTCTGTTATACAGAGCATCGGATTTCACGAAGGAATGACAGCGGATGGCACAGAAAACGGAAGAGTAACTGTCACTTACTTTGATTCGTTCTGGAGAGACTGTGACTTTGAAAGAAATAAACGAAAAAAGAATGCGGTAAGAGCCTTCGATTCAGAGTTAACACCTGTTATGATTCACATTTGAAAGCAATAATGTGACCTTGCAGGTTAACATTTCCAAAATTGAATTAGACGAAGAATCGGCTGTACCTTTGTCTGAAGACTGGGAGGCAGACCGAGCCAGAGAATTGGTGGAACCGAGAATGATTCTTTCATTTGTTAAAGAAAGGGTATGATTAGCCGCATTGACTAGGGAATGCCGTGTTATGATCCTGACTTGAGTAAAATTAAAGTAATGTATTGAACTTATGAACTTAAGGTCCAAGGACATTCACAACTGCAAAAACCACCAACACCTCAGCAAGCAGAGCACGCAATGATGTATTATCACATGCTTAGAGTAAACAAGGTTGGTGACAATCAAAATACTCATGAAGTACTAAGCGTTGATCATGAGTGGCACTCAAATGTTCTTAATACTAGGTATCTTGGTGTCCTAACGGTAAATATTTGGCTGTTGGATATCGGAATGGACTCCTGACTATAATTCCTGCAACTTTTGACATATTGTACAACTCGTTTTAGTCGTACAGTTAACTTGGTATTTTTCTATTGAGTGACATGAACTCGATTTTGAACAATTTTGAAGTTTTAATTTTGAAGCTCACAATGTCACAATAAATAACATTTTATTAGCAAACACGACTGAATTAATTATAGTCAATAATCTTTATCTTATTCACTAACTACTACAACTGAAGTGTGGACTCAAGCCTTGGTCATTGGTATACGGTTACGTCTGTTTAAAACTGACAGGAACTTGTTCCTCTTCTGGATTGCTCGAATTTTCAATTCCTCCTGGATGATGGAGTCTGGCATTCCTGGTCTAATCCACAACTGAGGTTCAGGTCGGTCTCTCACATTTGAAATCAATTGAGCGACATGTGTTTTCGCATCAAACTTCCAGGCTGCTTTTACCTGATCCATTTTCGTATTCAAAAATATCTTCTCTCTCCACGTTGCTCTTCGGAGCCGCACCCTCGCCCAAACAATTTTCATTTTCCTCCTCAATTTCTTTAGTTTATGTTTGTTCATTTTAATTCTTCTAATGACAAGCATTCGAATTGCCTCTTTCTTCTCTTGGACTGGGGTTGGGGCTTCAATAGTCAAGTTTAGATTGGAAGGATCAAGAATGTCCTTTGGATAGGATTTTGGCGAGGGCGTTGACCAAGGAATCCTATTTATTATTGACGGCATCTTGATAATCTGCAAATGGGGAAGGCTAATTTCTGACTGTAGAAGTGGCGCTAAGCGAAGAAATCCAGGTGCTGGTGTTGTTGGAAATTGCGGTATAGGCACTGGCTCTACAAATTAAGGAATATGGTTAAATTGCAGTTTACGCAATCACAAACAGAAATTTAACCATTAGTGCACAAAGAGGCAAATACCATGTGTAGCTTTTAAAAAGTTAAACGAGAATTTGTCACACACTTTCGTTATAGTACAAAAATATTTAAACATTTATTCACCTACAAAAAATGTTAACGCATTTAACTTACCCTGTTCACGAAATAATCTTCCACCAGCAATCATGGTGCGTTTAAACGTAATCAAGGCAGGAGTACCTTGTCCAAGCAGTTTGGATGTAATTGACAAGACCCGAAGTGCCATGTTGGACACTGGAGGGGCCCTTAAATCTAAATTTTGAATTGATAGTCAATTCCTATTCAAGGATTGTTACATCCAATAGCAGTCAGCAGCATTGACAATCCTTATTTTCAAGTCAATTCTGGAAAAATAGCACAGGGGGCCGGGCGTAAGAGCACGCTAAATCCCAATTTTTTTTGTAATTTGAAAACCCCTCATTGTAGCATCGAAATTGAAATGTTCCAAAAACCGCCCTCACATCCCCGCATAATTCAAACATTCGAGTCGTTATGCATGCATCGAAATTCCTGTTAAAATTCCCTGTGTGAAGGTTCTTAAATTAAATTCCCCTCATTGTAGCATAGAAATTGAAATGTTCCAAAAACCGCCCTCACATCCCCGCATAATTCAAACATTCGAGTCGTTATGCATGCATCGAAATTCCTGTTAAAATTCCCTGTGTGAAGGTTCTTAAATTAAATCTTTATTTGTGTTATAGGCGCTACGTCCTAAATTGGTTTGGTATCATTATAATAATTTGAAGGAATGGATAGAAGCCAGAACTGGTCCGGTGAACACCGACTGGACAATCTTAGTATAAGTGGAATCAACTTATCAGATGGTGAGCTAATAATTAAAAAATAAAATAAAATAATTAGCTTAATTATTATTAATTTTGCAATTAACATTGCCCTGTTGTGTACTTCTATTTGACCTGAATTTTGCTTACTAACAGATGGATCATCTTCCATGTTGGGCCAGTCTAGGTCGGGTCCGATTCGTGTTATTGTGAGCCCAACATTTTTCTGTTCTAGTCATACCGATGTGTATGGCCTAAGCACATTCAATTAATTAAATTTTATCTACTATATTCCGATGGTTTTATTTGGTGCACTTGCAGTCGTCGTTGAGGGCTCATCGTGGTCCCTATGCCAGACCATCTGCATCTTGACAAGGAATCCAGATACTCGCCTTATTCGAGGAAACCCATGTTAATTCGAGCAAAGAAAGTCGCGAATGTGAGTAAAATTTGGGAAATCAAAAGTCCACATTAAAGGACTTTTGGACTTTGGTTGTGTTATTATGCTGTTTCTTTGTTTTTAGCACAAGACCATTTTAGTAATTCTAGAATGATATTAAAATTTAATTGAATTACTTTAGGAAGATGCTAACCTCACGAAACTGACAACTACAGCAGAAAGAATTATTCAAACTATAGCTTCGTGTTCAACACCGGTGGTGAGCTGCAAGAGAAGCCCCATATTTGAAAAACTGAGTAAGCGAAATTATGTTAATGATTCTGATTCCCCTGTGCTACCTCAATTTTTAACTGTTATTATTTTATACCAACACACATTTGTCTTCTTTCCACGAGCAGAAACCTTGAAACCAGACTTTCCAGTTTCTCCAAGATCGGGACCGCCGACTCAAAAATCTGCCTNGTCTTCTTTCCACGAGCAGAAACCTTGAAACCAGACTTTCCAGTTTCTCCAAGATCGGGACCGCCGACTCAAAAATCTGCCTTGGACACTTCCTGTACAAATTACAGTTCTCCAGTGCCTGAAGTGTCTGAACGCACTCGAGCTGCTTCGGTAGAAAAGCCACAGTTCAATGCCCAGTAAGTATTATCAATCACAGCATCCACATGTTATGTTGCGTCTGCGTGGTTTCCGGCTGGGAGTGGCTTGGTTAATGTACTACAGCTAGGGTTTCCTCTTGAAGTTTTGCCTTAAATGAGAGTGGTCTCAGTCCGCTTGTTGGCACCAGACACCCGAAGAATGACAATGTTCACTACAACCTCACTTTTAAGGCAAAATGTAGGAGAGGATCCAATTTATAATCAATATAAACTATTTTTTAATTAATTATTTAGAGATCTAATAGACGACTTGTTTCCTCCAACGGGAGCTGAACTCGAGATTGTGAGTGACCCAGCGGGAGCCGAAGGCGACGAAAATGTTCTTCCTGAAACTCTCTTTGAATCATCTGGCCTAATTAAGGCTGACAAATTGACATTCGAAGGTTGGTCTTTGGATAAATTCAACAAGAAAGAAGGGGAATCTTCTTCTGGGTCAGACTCTTCGTCCTCCGAGAGTGAAGCCGAGAATGAGACGTCTAATCTACAGGATAACGCATTTGACGATGTTGTAAAACCTGTCCCTCCTAATCGTGCCACAGAATTTCGTGCCCATAGTCCCCCGTTGACTACTTCAGCAACTGAGCAATCCAAGTAGGATAACACTTTTTTCCAGTATGTTACAGTTGACAATCACCAAACTTGCAAATACATTAATTATTGCGCATTTGTCTTGCAGCTGGGAATGCCCGACTTGCATGGTTTCATGCGGTGCAGAAATGACAAAGTGTCCTTGCTGTGAAACTGCGAATCCTAATGTTGAGGCTGAGGCGAAGCCAGCTAGTGAGGTCGACTCGAAATGGGAGTGCCCGACTTGTATGGTCTACTCAAATGCAAGCGAGGCTGAATGTCCATGTTGTGGAACGAAAAACCCTGATGCGAAGGCAATGTCAGTTGCAAGTAAAAGTGAGCCGACGTCATCTCCTTTCCAGTTTGGATTTAAATCTACTCCAATAAGCACTACATCAGCAGTTACATCCTCGTTTGTATTTGGAGCAAAAAATCCGGAGCCACCATCCTTACAGGAAAAATTCAAAATAGGATTTCCAGCCACAAGTACTTCAGGCTCAGGGAATGTGGGAACTGGAACACCAAATCCGCCTTTCCCTTCTTCATTTTCCTTTGGTTTCAATGTGGCAAAGCCAAATTCTGGAACGTCACCTCTGGGAGCGAATTTTGCCCTGGCGGGGAAAAACGCCAAACCAAAAGACACAACGGACACTGTTGACTTTATTCTTAAACCTTCCAACGAAGAAAAGTAAGTCAATGCTTGTTTTTAAATCCTAATAGCAATTCCCCTTGTGTATTTTTATTAATTTTTTTCGCCGTTTTTCTTTAGGTGGGAATGCCCCTCTTGTATGGTTTACAATTTGGTTTCTCAGTCAAAATGCCAGTGCTGCCATGAGCCTCAACCAGGAGAAGGTAATACAGTTCCTGCTACCCCTCCAAAAGTGAGTAAAGATCCGGGCAGTGCTCCGACATTTAACGCAACAATATCATTTCCTTCCATGAAGCCAATCGCGGAGAGCACTCCTGCTCCAGAAAAACCGCCTCTGCAGAAACCATCACCCGCTCCGCAGCCAGAGTAAGCAGTTTTATATAGTCATTTTTGGTATAACTATTATTAATGGCGGCATTAGATCTTTCAGGCTGTTCTTAAAAGTTAGGAAAATGTGATCGAAAGTATCGAAACGGGCGAATCTCCCCGTGATCAAGCCTTTTGGGTGTCAGATATGAATTGAATTTTGTATCTCTAAATTATGCAGGGCACGGCGGAAAATAGTTTTTGGTCTGAAACCTGAGGACGAGGAGGATAAACCTGACAAGCCGAATCCATTTTGTGGATTTGTTTTCAAATCAACTGCGAAAGCGAGCGAAAGTGAAACTGTGAAACCTAAACCTGCTTGCCATTGAACCATGGACATGCAATATATGCAGGGCTTTGAACACATCTGGCAAAGAGCGATGCACAGGTGCGTGTATATTTTTTAATGTCAAGTTTTGCAATTTTTATTATGACCTGATGATTGGCTCTCTTTTTATTGCAGGTTGTCAGTCATTTAAACCCAAGGCAACCCCAGCACCAGCACTGCCACAAGGGGAAAGCTTTGAGCACTATGTGTTCGGCCCGAAATCAACTGTTGAGTCAAATAAAACTCCTGTGAAACAACCAGAGTCCTTTTCCGGATTTGGCACGCCGGCAACAACTATGCAATCAAACGTGACTTTGCCTGCAAGTCTCACGACCAGCTCGCCAGGTTCGGGATTCCAGTTTGGCACTCTTCCTGCTCCAGTTACCGCTGCTGCCTCGTCGACGCCATCTTTCTCGCTAAGCACTCCAACTTTTGGCACGGGAACTCCTACCGAGGGACTGAAAAGGAAGGCTGTGGACTTACCGGAGCCTGGGACGTTTAATTTTACATCGTCAGAACCAAATTTGAAATTAAGGGCAACCGGGGCTGGGGAGACACCGACCCCTCTTCCAAGTCTCAAATCCGGAAGTGTGTTGGATGCTCTAAAGCAACCTGGTTTTGGAAGTCAAACTACATTCGATACGTCTGGATCAACTGCTGCAATTCCGATTTCTACATCAGCGCCGGTGCCATTCACCACCACTTTTACGCCAACATTTTCACTCCCGACTCAAGCAGCTGGAAGCACGTCTTCACAAATTGCTCCAACTTCACCACCTGTATTCCAATTTGGTTCAACCACGAGTACGCCGGCAAGCAATCCCCCAGCAGCCGGTGGCTTCGCATTTGGCTCATCTGCTTCAATGAACACTTCGGCGCCAATATCATTCGGATCTTCTGCCTCTGCGCCGGCCGCTCCCGGAGGATTTCGCTTTCAGCCACCAGCAGCGTAACAACCCTAAATTTTTAAACGAACGCAATACTTTAAAATTTTGTTCCTGACTCTTGTAAATAATTTCTTCCAGGTCACCCACTCCTGCTCCTTTTACTCCTCCCAACTTTAGCATGACTCCAAACCTCAATTTTGGAACTTCGACCTTTGGAGCTAGCGCTCAGCCGTTTGCTTTTCAGGGGTAAGTTATATAACTACTTTCTATCAACACATGATGCGGAACAGAAAAGTTAATTAGTGCATATAGCGATTATTTTGAAATGTTGACGAAATTCATTCGGAATTATACGCAGGCAAACCAATCCACCAATTCCGGGTGCTGGCGCTGGGGTAGGAGGTGATGGGTCACAACCTGTAAGGAGATTTCGAAAGGCTGTTAGACGAGCGCCGCGGTAATAGTAACCTACACGAAGTATTTAGAACTCTAATTATCAGCATTGCTGCTTGCTTACAAGCGCGACGCTTTGTAAAAATTATAGCGTCAAAACTAGCAAATTCCGTTAATAATGCATTATTAAACTTGATTGGATTATTGGAGCGAGGGTTTATTGTCAAATTATTTTCGTTTGCACCATGAGTTTTTTGGATTGAATTTCCGAAGCCAGGGTAATTTTATAAACTGAATTTAAGCGAATTAATTATAAATTTCTGTGTTTGTAAGCCCTTCATTTTTGCTTAGCAATAATACTGCGCCCCTGCTGCCCTGGCATAGTCATTTTTTTAGAATGGTGAAACAATGAAATTCAATGGCATCCGTATGGCCGGCCCCGTTCTAAAGCAACGTGGGAGCATAACAGATTAATTATTTTTGAGAGAGAGAATATTTCTTTATTCGTTCAAAAAGAAAATCTTTTTTTTCCGAACGAAGGTAGCCAAATACTCAGTTGAGAATACAATGTTCATCATTTAAATCGATTTCCGCTTATGTTCCAGTTAAGAAATCTGGGTATTTTCAGAATAATACTGAGTGACACCACACGCGTGTACTTAACAATGGTAACGTGTTCCAAATTACTTTACAATTACAAATTATGCGCAAAATTGTGTTAACAGTGACTGCCGTTTCCGGGCAGCTAATGGTAACGTGTTCCAAATTACTTTACAATTACAGATTATGCGCAAAATTGTGTTAACAGTGACTGCCGTTTCCGGGCAGCTGCGACTTTCTTACAGTGTTGTAAACCAAGGCAACTGCGATTTTGTTGAATGATGCGAAAACAGTAGACCTATACACAGAATTACATTTTTGTAATTTCATATTTCACGGAATAGTTCCATCATTTCACCTTCCACCATTTTAGTTTTTTTTATTTCTTAGTTTTGTAAAATGGACGAAGAGGAGCTTGATGCTCCTAATCAGTTGACAAAAGAGCCACAGGCTGGCCGGAAAAGTATTATCCCAGTTGGGTCTCAGTCTCAGCTTGATGTTCCAAATAACTTGCCAGGGGAGCCAGAGATTGGGCGGAGAAGTATTAACCCTGATGAGCCCACTTTGGATGAAGTGCGAAAAGTATCCTTTCCAAGTGGGGTAAGATTACGAGCCAGGTCCAATCCACCTCGAAGATTAACTCCAGAATTACCAGCAGCGACGCAAGATGTTCCAACTGCCTCTGAGAATCAACCCTTGTATGAGGTCAGGACTGCACGAGCGGGACGTCAGAGAAAATCCCTCAAAGCTGTCAGATCCCAATCTTTGGATACTGTTCTACAAGGGAATAAATCCAAATCAAGCGAAGAAATATCCAGCCATGTTTTATTCAAAGAAGCTTTGTACACAAGTACGCATTTCCTGGGTCGTCCAACCGGCAGATTGCCTTCGAATCGTGAGGATCTTGCCGTCTACAGTCTTATAACATTTGCTTCTGATTCGAAGGTATAGCGTCGAATTCAAATGAAAAATTAAATTGAAAATTAAGATTCGCTTTTTGCATTAAATGAAAATAGGAACAAGTGGCAGTACAGGAGCATGTCATGGAAGAAGCCTACCCCCTAATAATTGTAAATACTCTGGTTAAACGCGCTGAGCATTTGACAAAACGGACAAATCAATCATTTTGCGACACTTACTGTTTCGTTGGAATAGAGACAATGGACTCGGTGAGAGATTTGTGACTAAGTAATCCATCAGACCAAAATTTCGTGTAGTTAATAGGGATTTAGACTGTTGTATTTCAGCTGGATCAGAAAGAATGGAAAACTGTAAATATTGGATCACCACAAAGACCCAAACCTACCAAGCTGCCATCCAATGATCATGTTAGGCCTATAGCTGAGAAACGTCTAACACAAACATACTCGCAGCTACAACGGCACGTTCGTACCACTATTGGAGTTCAAACAGCAAATCCTGTCTGGGAGCAGCGGTTTCAATGCCTGACCATACGGCCAAGCATGGACAAGTTATCTGTAGAGGTCTTTAATTTTTTTAATCTGGATTACCTCAAGACATGCGTGTGTATTTTATCTGGACTGACGATTGTAAATCTAACGTTTTATCTAGGTTTGGGATCACCTTGACGAAAATGCAGTGGTGCGGGCCATCAAGCAGGCGAACAGTGCAAAGAAACCTAAATCTAATCCACAGGAAAAGAAAACGGAAGTTTCCGCAAGGTCCAGATGCCTTTCTTGGCAAAGTTGTCATCAGAGTTGATGACGTAATAGTCCTCATTGCTTAAATATATCTATACTATTTGCATGTAGTGTGATTTTATTTCCAGATTCCAGCTGAAGGCCTGGAAAAATGGCATAATCTGACAGGAAAAACTCATCGTGGAGAGGACGCAGTCGGGAGGATCCTCCTTCAAATTTGGTTAAGCCATGCATTTCGACATGGAAAACATTTCGTAAGGCTTGAATTAAGCACCCAGCATGACTTGAACTTAAATTTATTCAGTTGACTTTATCCAGGAGGAATACGCGGAACCAAAAGTCATGCTGGAAAATCTTTGGGACTACATATTAGATCTTGAAGCCAAAAAGAATGGGCAAGGATGGAACGGAGAAATTCCAATAGCTGGAACTTGTTTACTGTTCCAGTACGGATTACAAACAGGGATGAGTGAAGCTTCACAGGTTATAGCGATTTCAACTGGCATAATCTGTCTAATGGCATGTTTCGCTATTTAATACATAAATAACTCCTAGGCTATTATTCGGTGGAATGCTTACGCGAAATACGATCTCGGAATACACGGGGTCGGTTCTCGTCTCTCGGAATTGGATGCCGTTCTCAGCAAAGTCTATCAGGAAGAATCCGACCATCGAAGGAATGCTGAATTGGAGACTTCAATGATAGTGATGTGTATACAAAAACTATGCCCAGTCATCAGAAATCATTTTGCGGAAAGTCAGGAAAGTGTTAGGGAAGCACTGAAATCTTCTCAAACAATGTCGCAACATTCTTTCCAAATACAAAAGCGATTCAGCCGTTTTAAGAGTCGAATGGTTACAAGAGGCTTGCCTTAGAATGTCAGTTTTGGAATGGTATGCTCTGACATATTATGAAGTCGTTGAGAGTCAGCACATGACGGAACAACATGAACTGGTCTGCGGAGTTGCTTTGGTTTGTTTACAGAAATCATTACCAATCAAGTACTGCATCATTATAGGGAGTTCTAACTCGGACGAACGTTCTAACATTGATAGGTTATCAACAAAGTAAATGTGCTTCTTGGGGAGGGACAAACAAAATGGAAAACGTTATTTTGGATGGAAGGATCTATTGATTATTTGCCGATTGTGTATGACGAACTTCAAAAAATGGTTGTGCATGATGTAGAACCCATCGCATGGTCAATCCTTCGTTATTTTGACAACAATCAAAAGTTAAGGCGAATGCTACAAAAGTGGAGTCCGACAAGCAAGGCTTATTCGAATGGCTGGGCTGTTTGCCAGGCACTTTTCAAACTTTTTGTGGAAACTCAAATATTTGCAATGGCTCAGCAAGATATATCCGATAAAAGTAATTCCCAGATTCGCTTAATTACTTTATATAAAATTAATTTAGTAATAAAATTTTAACATTTTTAGTATTAAATTCGCCCTATGACGAGCTGAACGAGTATCACAGATGGTTTCGCCCAGTTCTAGTAATGTGGCTCGGTTTCACATTTGTCAGAGCATGTGAAATGGCGACAAAGGCCATTCATATGGATGACCATATACCACAAGATGCCTATGTTAAAACCAGCAGTTCAGCCACGGATATTGCAGTCGTGATTCAACAATTGGTCAATTTTTGGAAAGAACTTAATTGGCCAAACGCCCCAGAAAGCTTTGTAATCCTTCATTTTATAATTGACGTAATATGCAAGATCGCCCTACTCTACACTATAATCCATCAAAAAAAGTTAACTGACGAAGGTTACTTTGACATGGAAGACCGCTTTGACATTTCCGACCGCCTTTGTACAGCATTTAACAACCTTCAAGCCGTCAAAGTAACACTAATTTCAACACTAAATGCAGTCAGGTGATAGGTTCTATTTGAAACTAAACGCATTTTTGTGTTTAAAGGAAGCAGCCATGAACGCACCAGGCCTGTTGAAAATTGAGCATTTGATAACGGATCTCACGGTCCATTTAGGAGAAGTGGCTTGTAAGGAGTACAGTAAAAATATTGATATCACGCTGAAGGTCACAGTTCGTAAAATCGAGCAGCTCTTTCGGGATATAATGGCTGGCGTTGCAAGCCGCGTCGGCCCAGAGGTAATTTGAACAGTATATATCTAATAATCCAAATCTACTACCTTGAAATACTGTTTAAAGAATTCGTCCTCCAACATGTTTCAGATACGTGAAGCCTTGCAAAGGTGTTTGGTGATGATAGAAAAGCAGAAAAGTTTGGACGAAGCCTTGGACTCATTATTTCAATATTTGACTGACAACTTGGATGTTTTGTACAAGTCACTCCTGGAAGGAAATTTTTCCAGGTTCTTAGTGATGTTTTGGGGAGTTACTTGCCTGGAAATAGTCAGCGTCGCAAAGGAATTCCCTTTGTTCTCAACTGTAGAACAAATCAATTTCTTTGGCCAAGTTCAACACATTCTCCCCCTCATCCTTACGTATTTTAAAGGCGGCCTCACAGAAAGCGAGCTAGATATACCTGAGTATGAAACAGCACAGCGGTTTTTAACATTTTTTACTAGCGATACCCCCCACCTGATTGGGATATATTATGGTGAAAAAGCTTCAATTCTTAAGGTAACTGCAATAATAATTTAATCCTGGGCTGGATCTTATAACTTATCAAGTTTTAGAAGGATCAACAGCAAAAAAAATCAAAATATGGGACCTTGCAAGTAGGCGTTAATTACTGGGCAGGGAAATTAAATGTTCACGTTTTTAAATTCAAGAGGCCTGAGAGCAATGGACTCGTCTGGAATATTTAATAAGAAGCCAAGCAGTGACCCTTATGTTCAAATTGAGGTTTTACCCGAAAATAACTTTAATGAGGTAAGCCGGACTGTTCTAACATTTGCAATGCCTATGAATTGAACCCCATTCGATTTCCGCAGCCCGAGACACAAAAAACAAAAACAGTACGGAAAACACTAAACCCGGACTTTGATGAGAAGTTTGCCTGGAATTTAACTCACGCCGAGTGTCAACATCCAAACTCGGTTATTCGGTTCACAGTCAAAGATTATGATATCGCGACTGGAGATGACTTCCTAGGCGAGGCGTTCATCCCACTTCACAATGTAACTCAAAAAGCCCTTTATAAGTTCGCATGCTACTTGCCTCAAGTTGCTAAATTAACATGTTTCCCTTCCATTAGATTCCCGGCATTGCTGAACAAGGAGCAATTAGCCAGCCTATTACCCTAACACTCCAAGTAGTCAACCCAAATGATCCTGTTCTCGCTATACTCAAATCTCGGAATTGGGATCCGGAGGCGAATGAGTTTGTTGAACAACAATTTAAAAGACAAATTGAGGACGTGAAAAAAACGAAATAATAAAATGAACTTATGTTCATTGTACAGACAAAACCTCCTCGATCTTATTCAATGATAGTTCAAAAATTTGAAAACAAATATTAATTTAGAAGCGGAGCTTTTGGAAGAACCATCTGTTCTTGCCTGTCCTGTACCTTTCCTCAAATTTGGCCTTGATTTGGAATCGAGCCTTCTTCCTCTTCATTGGGTCCTTCAGGGCTTTGACATTCTGTTCTTGTTTCTCGAAGGGAATGTCTACCGTGTACCTTGTTGGCATAAGGTGGTTGTAGTTAATTACCTAGGAATTAATCAAATATAAACTTGCAATTAAGAACTGCTATAAGCTATTTAATTCAACTAAATGAAAACTCCTTTCGGAATAATAGTTTTCTTCGTTATATTTTCCATACCTTCACAAAGGCCTTTAACTTATTCCTCTTCTTGATCTTGTCCTTGCTCATACTTCGGGTCACTTTGCGAGGGTAGCGGTCAATTCCAGCTACAATTGCGTGGCCATAAGGTCGCTCTGATGTCCCATCGTCCAAGTTTTTTAACGACGATGGCCTTTCGCCCAGCGTAGCGTCCATTTAAAACCAGGACGACCTTCCCCTGTTTCATAATCTTCCCCATGGCTCGTAAGCTGGAATTAGATCAAAAATTCTGTTCTTACTACAATTAAAAGTTTCACATCCTCAAGTATTTAATGGGTCTGTTAATCGCAAGCACAGACCGGCTCCCTGTTGCCTGTAGGCTAATCTACTCACGTCACGACCATCATGCCACATGCAGGTCATATCATACAAAACGGGATCTCACATATTTTGGACAAACGCTATCCCAAATCTCAAAAAACTATTCCCAGTACATTTACTAATTTCCAAATAGAGGTTACAATTATAATTTGAGAAAGAAATGTCGGGCTTACCTTTTGAAAATAACGATGAAAGTTGAAAACCGTTGTTAGCTTCTTAACATACAGCAGGACGGCACGAGGAGTGAAGTTGTACGACACGCCAAATGGCCGGCTTACGGGAAACTACACGCCTTTGTCCACAGGTGGTACTTTCAACTCACCACAAATACTACGCGACTCACTACCTTAAAATACGAGAAAATTTTGCAACTCATTTTGCCTTTTGTTAAAATAATTATTTATTACTAGCAACACTAGCAAGCCAGCCCGCTTCGCGGGATGACCTTGCAGGCGGTACCTTACTGAAATTCTATTGAAGTTTGTAGTAATTGTAATTTTAATGAAATTTAAAGCAATGTCGTAATTAGTTGTAATTTTAGTTAATTTTAGAGCAATATCGTAAAATCAATCAGAGCCTAGCTCTTCAAATTATCTAACACTTAATTCTTCCAAGGTGGGTTTTATCGGGATAGTCAAAAACCATGTATGCATGGATCTATTAGTTTTATTCATCAGCGCCTCGCTTTTAGTGTGAAATCTCTGTGTGTAACTATATATTGTAACTGTGCGCAAACCAAACTGATTAATGATGAATAAAAAATTGTTCAATTACACTAATACTAAGCTCAATGCTCAAGCTGTTGATCTCTGCATTTCCCTCGTAAGGAATGAATGGGGCGGAGGATTGCTGACAACAATGCCTTTCAATGACAACAATGCCGCTTAACACCAACAATGCCTCTTAACTAATTCGTGCAAGCTATAGCTCTCACTCTC
>JAAXYW010001514.1:0-21078 GCA_036851895.1 Orthonychiurus folsomi | reverse complement strand
AGCCAAAGCGTTTTGCCACCATTGCCAGAAAAGTTTTAAAACTTCAATTGATAAGCACGTATGCGGGGAAATCCACGAACCAACAGCAAAAGTCCCGCCTAATCAATACTTTAAATTCGACAGACAAGACATAACTATTCTGAGTCCTTATGTAATATACACACATATTGAGTTTTTAGATTTGCAATCCCAAAAACCTGGGCCAAGCAATTCCAAAATTATTTCCGAACGAATGCCCGTCTCTTATTATATACAAGTTGTGGGGCGATCAGGAGAGATTTTGGAATCTCGTTTTTCAGAATCTTGGACTTGAGCAAGATGAAATATAAACAAAATGAGACGCCATGTAAACAATGACATTTCTCTCCCATTTATCTTTACATAACTGAATCGGTCTTTACAAACCGTTTTACTTGACTGCATTCCAATCAATATCCAAAATGAAGCCATTAAAATCAAAAATTCTTGTTCTACTTTTCATTTCTACGTGTACCGCATGCAGTGAATATGACTGTTTTGGTGGCAATATTCACAGGTGATTCTTTGTACAACAGTCCATTTCGTAATTCGCTTGCTGGGGTACAATGGAGGAAGAATTCATTTGAGTTGCGTCAGATTGCACGGGTAATTTAAAATCCACAACTTTTTTGGCCTTAGCGAAGTGCGTTATAATTAGTTTCAAACTTTTAGATGTTAAGGATGCAATGCCACCAGCGCAAACTGCTCAAAATATTAAGACCGCTGAATTGTACCAGAATTGGCTTGACAGAATTGCAAAACAATATGTTTACCTAAACAGCGAGTCACTTTTAATTTGAACAAAATACATACTTGATAGGTCTACTGTGTTGGTCAATGTACATTTCCTTGTGTTCGAAGATGCCAAATCTATTGAGCTGGCGAAGACGGAGCGAACTCCAACAAAACAATCAACGACGACGGCTCAACCAACCACACACAAATTGGAATCAACCCGAGTGCGTGCTGAATTGAATGATACAACAATCCACCGAAATAAAGGTATACTCATTATTAAATTGAAATTCGTATATTTATTATTGTATTGGATTTAAGGAATTGCAATAAAAACAAGATGAGCGGACTTTGGAATGTCTCTTTTGCAGAGGAATTCCGAAAGCTTGTCGGTTCCACCTGAGCCGAATAGAAAGAATAATTTATTTGCAATGAATTCCCCAGTAGTCTGGTGTGTAGTACTTGTCAGCTCACCATATGGGCTGAAGGTGGGAAGAGCAGCGGAGTTTGTTTGTGAGGGTACATCAAGGATGTATGTCAGGCTCATGACATCGTTTACTTTGTAGGTGCTCATCTGATCCAATGAGGTCAGCGCATCCGCAAAGTGAATTCTATCGACCGAGTCAATCCCAGTTGTCATAAGCTGTGCGGTTCGTCTTGGCTCCAACTTCACTATTTTACCTTCAATCTCATCTCCGCCGGCTTCATTTCCATCCCTTTTTTTGCGCTCCTGCTTCCTATTCCAGTCCTTGACATTTTCTTTTTCAATGGCAATAGTAGTCCAGGGGCCGTCCGGCATAATCTCCACTTCATTAACCGTCGGATCCGGAATTGATTTGATAATTTCATCAAAGTACATTTACAAACAAAGACAAATCGAACATCAATCATTTAAATGAAACTCCAAATCCAGGAAACTAAAACATCCTTAAAATGCACACTTAAAGATCTAATCAACTAAAGACAAAACATTGGCAAACTAATCATCCTGCAAATATCACTACAATTGCAATATACATATCCAAATCTTACCCACCAATATGCAGGCTCTAGAAGAGAACACCCTTGTAGCAGACCGGACACCGCCAAGTCGGCCTCTTTTCATTCATTTGCAAAAAGAGATTTGCATCAAAGCATTGTAAATGAGCTCGCTCTGCAAGGTAAACTCATTCTGCATTTCCCAAGAGGGCAGACGAGGCTCACTTTCAAAGAGGTTGTTGAGACGCAGCAATCCGAGTCGGAGCTTTGATACATTTTCCATACTAAAGCACAGAAAAGTCCAATTACTGTAAAATGGTCAACGAATTCAATCATGGCTTTCGATTAAATTAATAATTCAAACACTCACTCATCCCAATTGTAAACTCCGCCGGACGCCATCCTTTCCCTTTTAACCTTCCGAAGAATGTCCGACCGCTGAGTTCCTTTGCCAAATCAACGCGATTCGGCGGCTGAGACTGGGCAGCGGAGACAATGGAGAGTTGGGGTGAATAATTGGAGTTTACTGCTGCTTTGGCGACGGCGACCTCTGGTGATGTTGGTCGTGGATATGGTAAGGACGGGGGGTGAAGGCGAGGCTTTTTTGCCGGGGGTTTGGAGGAGAGGTGGGACTAATTGTAAAAAAAATCTTATTTAAAATTTTCAAATTTAGAGTTTTTTACAGATAAGATACGTATCATACCAAATAAAAGCCGGTCTCAAATACAAGCCGGACGTAAAGGGGGATTTATAAATTCAAGTCCGGGCTTCTATTCGGTATAATAAGGTAAACTGCTTTTAGCCGTAATTGTGTGATCCCATTTTCTGATTTTTAAAAATAATGGCTAGTTTTCGGGTTTCAAAAATAACGCTCAAAGCGGTACAAAAACTATCTAGCAAATCGATCACTACAACCCACACCTGGCAACAAATAATTATAAAAGCAGAAAGAACTAAAAAAAAGTATCCTGCACTGTAAAGATTAAATACTAACTACGAACTACTACTACTACTAGGCCAAACTAGTAGTTCTAGGAGCTAGGCCGTTCAAATTATTTTTTTAATAATTCTACATGCTAGCTGCTACCCAGAAATGGCGAGTAAAATTGCGTGCATGTTAACCACCTCGCGAATTTGGTCGCGGCTAATTCGCGAGTTCGGCGCGATTGCGCGAAATCGCAGTTCGCGCCCAAAGTCGCGACACAAAATCGCGAGTAAAATCGCGTGCATGTAAACCAGGTCTCACAGTCAGGCAGATCCCGGTTCCCACCAAATCATCTGATTGGACCCGCATTTTTTTCAATTTGGTGAGGTAGCAGAGGAGCTGCAAAGAAAGCACAACAAATGCGATTACAAAATCATTGAAGCTGGATAGTTTCCAATTTCACGCATCACACGCAGCATGCCTTATAGATCGGCATTTTTCGGTCTCAATTTGGTTTTGACAGTAAAATGAAATTTAAAAAGTTCTTTTCCGGTTGAAAATGCTCATGAGAAGTACTGTGATGCCCGTCTCAGATTTTTGATTCCGAAAATATTGTGGCATCGTTTTTGAGATGCAACATACGTCTAATGGTAAAACAATTATTTAACTTCCCCCACTTTAGTTATTTTAGCTAAAAATTACTATTTTATTAAAATTGCTATAAAATACTTTTATAGCATAGACCTTATGCCAAAATCCCTCAAGTCAAATGGTGGGAAAAATAAATCTAAAAGAGGCAACCGAGTCCTTTTTCAATCTTGCGTTTAAGCTTTACGGATTCCAAAGTTATAACAGCGAGCACAATGCATTAGTAAAAAAGACCAGTTGTAAAATTGTGCTCAAATACGGAATAATTTACGTAAAAGATAGTAGTTTTATATGAAAAATAAATGTTTACAACAATGAGTTTCCTTTACCTTTTTATAACACCAAGATTCTTCTCGATTTTTTGCTGGCAACGCAGGATGGATTTGCCGGCACATTTGGAAGGCATTCTGATTGGTTGCAAATAATGATGCAAATTAGCACAATTACAGAGGGTGTCTCACATTTATAAGATCGATGAACTCATGGGTGCACCACCCTGCATAAGTACCTATGTGACCTTTATGCCACTAATACTTAAAGTACACACGATTTTGGACCTGTAAATATTTTTTCCGGAATTATTTGACCTTCAATGGGGCCAAAAATCCGACAAACCGTCAGGAGTGTAGTTTTAGCGTTTTCTACCTAGGGATTCAGTCACAACGAGATCGCTAAGAGGTTGAAAGTCAAGGAATCGTCATTTCTAAGACAGGAGTTCGTAATATAGTGAAAAAGGTCGGAAAAAAAAATCAGGCAAGGTCAGAAGGTCACCCTAGCACAAAAAACAAAAAGCCCTCAAAAGTCGTCACCCCGGCAATTCGGAGGAAGATTGACCTGTTGACCTCTACGGAAAATCCACCGAGTCAGAGGGAGATTTCCAAGATCACTAAAGTATCGGAGAGCACTGTGAACAGGATTATCAGAAATCTGGACAAGGTACTTAGAAGAAAATCGCGCGTGCATAAACTTCTTCCTCGCCATTTGAAAAATAGGAAAACTAATTGCCGAAAATTATATGAATGGGTCCTAGCGGGTCAAAGGTCGGAATTTTTTGTAAGCTTGGACGAAGCAATGTTCGGGCTACACAATTGCCTTGGAAAAAGAAAGATATGTTACATTCGGAAGGGTCAAGCGATTCCCAGAAATTGGTTCGTGGACAAGGACAACTTGTTGGAATCTTCATGGTCGTCGGAGCTATTAGTGGTCGTGGTCCTCTACCTCTCATCCGTGTACCAAAAAAGGTCAAGGTCAACTCACAATTCTATATTGAGAAAGTATTAAAGCCGCTACTTGAAACTCATCTGCCCCTCCTGTACCCTAATGACCTCTCAAGTGTCACGGTTCATTACAATGCCGCCCCATCACACACTGCCAAGAAAACTCAAGCCTATGCCGGTGACCTTGAAGATCGACTAGGAATAAAAAAATTTTAAAAATAGTGAAATACCTCTGAAATCACATGATGTAAGCCCAATGGAGTTTTTTGTCTTTGGATATTTGAAAAGAAAAATCTTCCGTAGGCGACCAAAAAAGCCAGATGGACTTTTAAAAATTTTACAGACCATGTGGTCCTGAATTGATCAAAATTTGATTACTAAAACCTTCAATTCTTGGAAAAGAAGACTTCGGGCCGTTGATAAGATGCATGGTGAACATATTAAAAATATTAAAAATATATTTGATTTTTACCTGGACTTAACTTTACCGGAATTGGAGGACATTGTGGATCGCCCTGCAGATCTCCAACTCCACGAACACCAATCAACTTTATTAGGCAACTTCTTTCTCAACATAATGACTGGGTAAATGTAGTCTAAGACAATGTTTACAGTCACCCCTGCGCACAAGACAAAGTATATTTAGTCAGTGTCAAATGCCAACGTGGCAAAATTGGCAAAATGGCTCCAATTCTTTTGACAAAATTGGCAATTGAAAAAATACAAAATGCGCCAGAGGGCAATCAATATGATTACTAAGTTGTTTATTTCTTCCGTTGCTTTTAGGAAAGCATAAAAATGGATAATTAGTCAGTAAATAAGATTACAGATCATTTGCATGTGAGAAATATACAATTTAGCTGCATCAAAATCAACGCCGCCCTCTATACTTTTTTTTGCAAATGGGGCATATTTAACAATGTTACCCCTACCCTAAATTAGCCATTGCCCGTTTTCACTTATTTTACATAACCAAAAAACCGTGGTTGAGATTTGAGAATTCAAATAATGTTCTGGTTCTTAAACTAAATTGTTTTTCAGAATACCCCCAATTATCAGAGCTCCAGTTCCTTTCATCTGCCGCCAAGCAGCCACCCTTATTCTCAGCAATATTCTCGAACTCCGACGATGATGCCCGGCTTAACAAATCCTAGCCTTATTGCTAGCCCAATGTCTGCCTTACCATTACAAACGGTAAAAAGTTCTTTTGATTCAATGGTAAACTCGACAGTTTTTTAAATCAATCCGGTAAATGTAATTTGAGGGAGTGGTTCGGTTTTGGTTTTAGCCTAAAACAAACCAATCGAAATTAGTTCTGAAAATATAAGCATATAGTTGCAAAATAACAAATATTTTTGGTGCCTGACATAAGGATGGTTTAAAAGCTGGAAAAAGTATAATTATCCGCAAATGCATTGATTCACTCGCCCTTCATTGAAGTACAATTCCAATTTTTATGTAAAACAACTGAGTAAGCCGGGCTAACTACAGCCGGTAAATTATTTATATATCAATATGTAGGTGCAGATGCCATTCACGCCAGAAGCAACTCCACGCAAGCGCAACAGGCAAGGTGCAATTCAACAAAAATCAAAAATGAAAAAACGCAATCTCGAGAAAGAAACAGCGCCGAATGAAACAACCCAACAGAATTACTTAAAAAAACCTATAGCAAGAAACGAATACCCGGCAAAGAAGAATTGTGCGTGTTTGGAAATGCGCAACCTCAAGTTAAATCTTCAAGAAATGGAAAAAGCACATGCTATTCAGATTAAACAGCACGAAAGCAGGATTAACACATTACAAAAGAAGAATGAATTGTGTCGTAAAGCCAACCAGGAAGAGGCAATGAAGGGAAGTGTGGCTGAATCGCATACCACTGCCAAGCTTGAATCCAGCAGCAGTAGCGCAGCCGTGGCGGGTGCGCCGTTTGGCGGCTACTGCGGTTCCTCGACAACCAACTACGCTAGAAACAAAGCCAACTTAAATTCCGCAGAAGGTATTCAACCCGACTGCCGGAGCTGAGGAGCCAGATTCCCGGGGTGAGTGATGACCAAATCCACCAACCTCCCGCTAAAAAAATTAAGTTTGCTCCGACTGTTTTGAAAGATACCACTCTTACCTGCACTTCTAGTATGAGTATTATAGCAATGCTAAACCGAACCAATACATATAATTAATAATAATAATGTAAAATAATAAAACAATTATATGGTTTCCATGCAAAATTGGCACTCTTTTAGTTGAAAATAAAAAAACGGCCCGAATGGCCCTATGGCCCTGAGGTGGCCCTGTATGATGTGGATGTCATCGGTGACTTGTATTTTGCTAACGGGGGCATGTGCTACCATCATACAAAGTTTGGCTTTATTTATATCAAAATAATTAAATCGCCCTTGTGGCCACATGGCCCTGAGGTGGCCCTGCATGGTATAAAGGTCATCGGTGACTGGTATTTTGCTAAGGGGGCTTGTGCAACCACCATACAACGTTTGGTTTTATTTAGATCAGAATAATTTAATCGCCCTTGTGGCCACATGGCCTGAAGTGGCCATGCATGGTATAAAGGTCATCGGTGACTGGTATTTTGCTAAGGGGGGCTTGTGCTACCACCATACAAAGTTTGGTTTTATTTAGATCAAAATAATTAAATCGCCCTTGTGGCCACATGGTTACCATCATACAAAGTTTGGCTTTATTTATATCAAAATAATTAAATCGCCCTTGTGGCCACATGGCCCTGAGGTGGCCCTGCATGGTATAAAGGTCATCGGTGACTGGTACTTTGCTAAGGGGGGCATGTACTACCACCATATAAAGTTTGGGCTTACTTAGATCAAAATAATAAAGAGCCCCGGTGGCCCCATGACGCTGAGGTGGCCCTGCATGATGGAAAGGTCATCGGTGACTGGTACTTTGCTAAGGGGGACATGTGCTACCCCCATACAACGTTTGGTTTTATTTAGATCAAAATAATTAAATGGTTCTAGTGGCCCCATGGCCCTGAGGTGGCCCTGCATAGTATAAAGGTGACTGGTGGCTTGGCAAGGGTGATCAAAAATATGTATTACTACATTATGGATGGTTTTTTTGGTTTGCAACGCCACCACTAGATGGCAGGCGGAGTTTATGCATATCTGACTATAAAAATTGAGTTAATAAATAACAAAAAATTAATTCAATTATTCAATCAATAAAGTACAACTCTTTAATTAAAACAGATTACTTAAAATTAAAACAATAAAAATCCATCTTGTCTTAAGGATGGTAATTTAACACTTGAAAAATCTGTTGTATCACTCTCACCATTGGATTAGTCTCCTGACTAATCTCTGTAGCGTTTGGGACGCTCTGCAGACCTTTTGGGTCGATTTTGAAGGATTGGGATTCGGGTTGGAGTCGGAGTACGAACGGCAGCAATGAGAACAACTCCTTGACCTGGATTTGGACCGGCGGCACCAGCAGAAGCAGCAGCAGAAACAACAAAAGCGGGTCCTTGACCTGGATTTGGACCTTGAAGATGACTTGGAGCAGCGACACTAACCGGAGCAGGAGCAGGAACAACAGAAGCGGATCCTGGACCCGGATTTGGACCTTGAAGAAGACTTGGAGCGGCGACAGCAACCGAGGCAGCAACAGAAGCGGATCCTTGGCCCGGATTTGGACCTTGAAGAGGACTTGGAGGAGCGACAGCAACCGAGGCAGGAACAGGACGAGCGCGAACAGCTCCTTGACCTGGATTTGGACCTTGAAGACGACTTGGACCGGCGACAGGAGGCGGAGCGGAACCGGGAGCAATGAGAACAACTCCTTGACCTGGACCTTGAAGAAGGTTGGGAGCGACGGCTGGAACTCCCACATTTTCTACTTCCTCCTCGTCATCAACGTCCAGATCACCATAGAACGGTTGATAACGAACCGGCATGTTCCATCCACCGTTGAGGTGCCCCATCCTGCGATGGCGAAAGAGAAGGAGCACAATTCCTGGGGATTAAAATAATTTCATATTAGTTTTGTAGAATATTATAATTCCCTGCACTGGCTTACAAGCATTAGCTTAATTATAATTAAAACCATCAAATTCCCCAACCTCTCCAGTCCACAAATTGCTATTCCAGTACTAATTGTCCAGTGACACGAGCACCGTTCCTTTAAAAACTAAAACAAAAACTTAAATTTTATAATAAATAACCAGTCTTACCTACGAACAAGAGCAATACAAATCCAATGATTCCAAACACGATGCCAACTATGGCTCCAGCGCTGAGTCCGGTGGACGGTGATGAAGTTGGGGGTAATGGTGGCGGACAGTAGCCATCTCTCCAAGGAGGAAATAGAAAATCGACGCCAATCAATTCCTCCCCGAAAGGAACACATCTTTGCCAGTTTTCAGTCTTCATCCATTCCCAGGAACAGTTGTCCACACTCCTAAGGCAGCTGTCACAATCCAAAATTGTGCGACAATCTGAAAAAAAAACATTAAATTACTAAACTTACAAGTTTAAATGCTCGATTTGGAACAATATATGTAAAACTTTCCACTCATAATAGAATCCCACAAAGTTAGGCCACCAAAACAAGAAACCAGCACAGAAAAATATTTGAGGTACCTCTCCGGAAAATCAATGCGGTTTTGTTTGCACTTTGCACTTTCACAACACCGCGCGCAATGACTATGCATAGCAAAGCAACCATAGAGTATTTTCACAGCCAAGTAAAAATAAATATCAATAATAGCTATACTTCCAATTACATTATCATTTTAACACCCAATTAATAATTAATAATAAAATAAATAATTCCACATTTTACAATTTCCACAACACATTAGAATAACAGATAGTTTTATTAACTAACTTAACTACTCTCAATTTACAATTCTTTTATGAAAGATTCATTACATCTATGAACTTAAACAAATTATATTTTAGAAAGATTAAACTTTAAATTTCCATTTCATCCATGGTTTTGAGTTTGAAATGGCCGAATGCAATTGTTTGGATTCCATCGTTAAGTATAAACCTTTTTAAATCTAAAGAATGGAAAACTTTAGTTACAGTTTGTGTGTACATGATATGTTTTTTACTCCGAATAGTACGCATATTAACAAAGCTAACTATCCAAATCGTTTACCATGTCCAAATATGTTTGATGCTTCATCCTCTGTACAATCTCTCGGGTAATACCCTTACCTTTTCTGGTGCCACTGGACTGGTCAGAATCGTCTTCGGGTTTAAGTATAAAGCTATATTGTTTAGCCGATAAACCAACAAATTCTAGCATATGTAAAACATCAGCGGTAAATACGCCAGACTTCCCAGCGTTAGAGTCATCGTACAAAAAATGACTTTTGTCCAGTTTGGGAAAATCGAATATGGGTGTCAGTTTTTTTAAATTTTTATAGAAGCAATTACTTTCGTCTGAAACTAGCGTGACGATCGAATCAGTATCTCCATAAATAACCTTTAAATCATCATTAAACACTTTGTATAATCCATTGTAGTACAGGTCATAGAGAAGGTATTTTGAATTTTCTAAAATTACAAAAGCCACGTAAATAAAACTTTCCTCTCGTGGAAAAACTTTATCCATCAAAAATAGAGCTGCATTACTATTCAGAACATGTACATCTCTGAAAGTTTCTTTTGATATTAAATTCGCGGCTCTAGACTTAGAAAAACATAAAATTACGTCTTTATATTTGGATCCGCGCAATAAGAAACGGCCAAAAACCGAATTATTTTCTAACTTTCTGGCGCGTTTATCTATTTCATTTGTCGCGTTTGCCCTTTTTGCTATATTACTGGAAATCCAGTCTCTGAGAAATGGTTTTTGTCTAAATTTAATACCTCTATTTATTCTTATTAGCTTTAAACCTAAGGAAAGGTATAGCGTTAGGGTTCTAATAGCAAACATAGTCAAACTTGTCATTTAGCGTCATCAACAATTTAACTGTTTCTATACTTTGAGTGCTTCTGGACTCGGTATAGGAATCAATCATTTTTAACTGTACGGGGGAGAGGTCATCTAATAAAACTTTCCTTTTTTCTACCGCAAGTGGAAGTTCGTTATGAAACGAGTGAAGGGAAGCAGGATACTCTAAGTCTACTGATAGGATATAACCTATTTCTGCTTCATCTTCTAACTCCTCAAGTTTTAAATTTTTAATTTCAGCCTCAGTTAGCCACATAAAATTGGAATACGGCAAAGGTTTCAGCATTGCGTTTGAGTACATCGCAGAGACATCCTGCATCATTAAATGCGTGCGTTTGTCCCCTTCCTTGTAATTTCCAAGAAACTCATTGCATGCTTTTGCATGTCGCTGATTCAAAAAGGTCTGCGCGCCTCTAATACCCGAATTTAAAAAATCAATCATTGATTCATCTTTAATGTAATCGAGCTTAACCCTACTCGAATACATAGCGCAATCAAAGGCGTATCCGCTTGACGGCCAGTTGTGCAAAACTTCTAAGTTGTTTGCAGAGAATGAGGTTTCGCGGTACCACTGAAAGATGGATACCAGGTTTAGTACGTCAGAGATGACATATAAATTACAAAAATCTCGAAAATTTTTGCAATTAAAAACGGCATACACTTTTTGTGCATGCATATAATCTGCTTCTGATATGGGGGTGCTATCATTTAAGCTTTTTTTAAAATGTACTCTATCCGGAATTCCTGTGTGTTCATACACAGAAGGTCCGGAAAAGTAATCGTAAGGCATGTGCTGTTTTCCTAAAAGTAGCTTAATATCGTCATCAGATCTATGGGGAAAGTATTGCTTAAAGAAATGGAATTTCTCGTAGCCATCGCACATCAAATTTTTTGAAAGTGCATCTAAACTACCCGCTAGAAAGGAATTGGAGTCCATGAATTTTATCTTTTTATTTATTATAAAGCCTATAAATTTTTCTGTATTCCTTGGAATAATTGAAATAGATTTAATGTGTCTATTCTTTAGGCCCGAAATAATCAAATTATTGTCGTAAGACGTACCATTGTGAGAGACAACATATTTGAGTACTGACTTTGGCCTTGCTATTACAAGACCTGTGCACGGCATATGAATGACCTGTGTGATGGTCATGATGGCGGACACGAGAAAATTTTGCAAGTTCACTGCTAAATTGTTTACCACAAAGCTGACAATTGGGTGTATTTAAAAACTCAAATTCCTCCTCTTCCGTGAAAGGAATCTGAATGTTTGTCTGATTTACAATTCGAAGCAAAGTATTGCAAATAAAAATTATATTTTTAATGAAATGTTCGATCACGTCGTGACCATCATATGTACCTACGAACCTTATTTTCTTAGACGGCCCTACAACTGCTAAATAGTATGATGCAACTTTATGAACTTGTTCAATCTTTGTGTTGCCAGTCTGACCAGACTGGTCGACAGTTTCTAAGAAGCACTCAAAATCAAAATATATACAAAAGGGGAATTTTAATGTATTTTGAAGTTTAGAGAATTCGTAACAATTTTCTTTTGGAAAACGCATTTTCCCCGAAGTCAAAATAGGGCATTTCTTAATATGCCTTCGGAAAATTAACGAAGATCCACACTTCTGAGAGCAATAGCGACAAATCTCTTGTCTGCGCTTTCCTGTTTTTCCACAGAAAGCCGACAAATCCGTTAAGAGAACGTAATGGTATTTCTCTTCATCTTGAATTAATAAGATATTGAATTCATAAACTCTAGCAATTGTAGCAGGTCTGATACAATAATTCTCCCCTCCTCCTAACGCAAAACACGCCAAAGAAATCTCAGGATTTAAATTCTCAAAAACGTCAAATTCGCTGAGTGCTACTTCCGGATCTCCAATTCGCTAATTTAGCTTATTAATGTAACTCCGGTAATGTTTCGGAGATTCTAGCAACTTTAAAAGCATGTTTGCTGTATAAGCTTTTCTTTTAGCTAACTTCCGCTTTGCTTCTAATTTGTGGAGAATCTCATCATAAAATCTACCTGCTGTGACACTATATTTGAAACAAAAGCCAGGTGGCGATCTAATGTCTAAAATACCTTTCCTGTTTCTAATAGCTTCCGGCTTGTGATTTTTTCGTGCTCCCCCTTTTATATTTGCAATTTCTCCTATAGTTATCTCTGCTCTTTTTATGAAATCTAACACTGAACCACTTCCATTTTCGTTGAAAATACTCAAATTTGTTTTTAAATATTCGTAGGCAAAACGAAGTACGGAATCTAAAAAGTTCTTATGTCTAAGCTTAATGTACGACGTGCTAATCCATCTATCTTCTAACCGTTCCTTTGTTTTTACGTCTTCTAAGTCAACTAAAACGCGAATTCGAAACTTGATCGTGCGTTCGGCTTTAAGTGATTGAAAGATCAGCTTACAAAGTGCTAAGTCTAAATAGTCTAAAAATGAAGAACCTTTCTGTTGGAACGTGTGTGTATCTTCTCAAGGCCCCCTTTAGGACGGACTCACTCAAATGGAAGAATGAAGTGTCGATTGGTGAAGGATGTAAACCTGCCCCATGTTGTAGGTATCTGCTGCAAGTGTGGATAGCGATGTCGTCAAAGCAAAATCCGCAAAATTCACAGAGATGACTGTCGTAAAGGTGATCCGTTAGAAACCGGTGGAAGCGTGTCTCGAAGGAACAATTACCCACCTCACAACGAAACTGAAACAAAAATTATAATTGTATGTCAATCGTTGAGTAAATTTATAATTCGACAACTGATTTTGTAGTGAAAAGTAGATTAGGACTTACCAGTCGGTACTCGTGGATAGGTCTTGGGTTTCGTCGGCGAAGAGAAACTCGTGAAGTACACGGTTCATCATTATCTTTTGTGTTACTGTTTGTTGTAAAATCTGAATTATCCGGATCTTGATCAATTTGTTCAGAATCAGATGAACTCGACATTTGAAGACTGAAGAAAAAGAATTTGTCAAGTTTATTTATACAAGGAGTTACGTCCTTCGGGAAACCCTGACAAGGTTACCAAGTAAAGTTTTTCCCATGGTTTATTCCGAACGCAATTTCACAAGAACCCGGACGCGGAAATCGAGTCAAGGGAGAAAAGGAATACGCGGAGCTCCAGTTGATTTGAAAAGTTCTTGAAAGTTCTGTCCCACACTTAATTGGTTAATTCAAGGTCCACTGTCTGACCAGTGATGCAACTTCTCTTTCCAGCCTTGGACAATAGATTTCCTGTTGAGCTGTGTACTTATAAAACGCGCTTAGATTTTGCGTACAAGTATAGATTTGGAATTATTCAGCAAAGCATTACAGTATTTTGCGTACAACTTAGCAATATGGATTTGAACCTATTCAACAAAGTATTCTACAACGGGCTAGTAAGCACTTTTAATATTTAGAATAGTAGCGAGCAGTTAGTTGTTTTTACTATTTTAAAATAAAACATACATTTCTATTGCAGCTGGTGCGTGAAATAGCAACACACCTCCCCGCAGAAGATCCGGTCGCGTATCAGGATTGGGAAGATGTGTATCTTTTCAAGCTATGGACAGAAATTTGCAGTTGGACAATTCATGAAAGGAAAGAAACTCTCTGTTCGTTTCTGGCTTCTACAAAGACATTCGTGGCGGCCAACTGCACTTTTTCACTTGAGCCCTTTGTTGCTCCCATGCAGGCAATAAACAAATCATCCCCAATATTTGCTAATACAAATTGGAATGAGTTTGGACTGAAAGACATGCCTGCAACCTGGGAGGATTTTATTGAAAAGCACGGAAAAAAAGTTTGGTCTCTTCACTTGAAGGAGGAAAATTTTATTAATATGGACATGTCAAAAAGGTACACTACAAACAGGTTTGAGGAATATGTTAAATACGTTGCTGGGTGCCCCAACATTGAATGTTTAACTTTACGAAATCATTTACTGGAAAATGACGAAATGTATTTAAATTTGGTTTTACGGATTTTTGATTTTTGCCCTGTAAAAAAGTATCCATTTGTTAATAGAATAAGTGTAAACGGAAGGGATTTTAGACGTAGCAATGGTGACTTCATTTGGCTGCCACGAGCTGTACAATAAATATTGAAAATGTTACTTGTAGCTAAATAAACAGATCTAACATGTTTACCTTTAGCCAAAGATAATAAATACCGATAATATAAAACTGCATATTCTCCAAAATTAATTCATTTGAACATTTATCATGGACTCGAAAATACGACGACAGTATCTCAATCCTAAATTCTCGGGTAGTTATTCTGGACTAAATTCTTTCATGCAGAACAGGAAGTTTAATGATAAAAAAGAAGTAGAAAAAGTGTTGAATAAGATAAATGCATTTAGTTTACACAAGCCAGCAAAAATGAAGTGTAAGACAAGAAAGGTTGTGGTCAATTGGCCAAGTTTTCAATTTGGTGGGGATACGATTGACCTGGTGCGATACGCTGACCAAAATCGCGGTTACAAGTACATACTGGTTATTGCCGATTTTTTTACCAAATACGCATTTACTTTTCCGTTGAAAGATAAAAAGGCGGAAACAATTTATCGAGCATTTAAAAAATTATACCGGAATCCGAAGTTTAAAGGGATGAAATACTTGCATGTTGACAAGGTTGGCAAAATTAGAATTACTACATTGTTCTTAACGATATCTAATTGATTCCTGAATTTGTTAAAGGGTACGGAATTCTACAACCGACTGTTGATCAAATTTTTGAGTGACCATGGTGTTAAAATGTTTAGCACTTACTCTCCAAATAAAGTAATACTTCCATCACATACTATACATGATGAAAATCTATGTAATTAAATTTTTATAGGTGAGCTATATAGAGCGCCTGATCCGCACGTTGCTAAGCCGTCTATCAAGGGTGTGGACGCACACTGGAAATAACAAGTATATTGACATCCTAGATCAAATAACCCAGTCCTATAATAGCTCCTATCATTCATCGATTGGTTTGTCACCTAAGGATGCCAATATGTCAAACGCTAGTGATATTTGGAACAAACTATACAGTGAATAATGGAAATTAGAGCAAAACCCCGCCTTAAAGCAGGGCAAGCCGTACGTCTAAGTCAAATTAAGGAAACGTTTGCTAAAAGTAAATTGTAAAAATTTAAAAAGCTTGAAATAATTTATGGATAATGTAAAACTCTAATTTCAAGGGTATTCTGAAAAATGGACGCGGGAAATATTCTATGTCAGTAGTGTTAAGCACAGCAATCCACCCACCTACGCTATTCAGGACAGAAATGGTACAAATAAAAAATTTATACAAATCTTATTTTAAATTACATATTACAAAATACAGGGCAGCCTATCGAGGGTTCATTTTATGAAAGCGAATTGAATCCTGTCTCAGAAGATTAGAGTATATAAACCTTGTACTCAACACAAATTTAAAATGGAATCTTTAAGGGTAACATTAGTTAGCAATCTATGCAAGGAGTACTTCAGTGACAACTCACCTCGTTCATTTGCAAATAAGCTAGCACGGAAGCTTGAGTTTCCCGCATCCTCCTTTGAATGTGGGGTTTCCAAATGTTATTTTCAAAAACGAGCAAACGCGGGAGAGTACAAATGTTTTAAAACCCCAAAAGATGGAGAAATTACAATGAATACAAATTTTATTGAAGGCAAATCCCTTTCAAAGCTGAAAGACAGTACACCGGAGTCCATATTGTCTACAGTAAAAACATCCTTCAGTGAACACTATGTCGAAATGAACATGAAATTTGTCAAAATTACAAAAGAAGAGAATTTTATGGTACTTTCATTTTTGAGCACCAGAGGAGGAAAAGAGTTTACTCAAGTGCATTTTCCAGAGGCATATGCAAAATGCCTGGGCTTCGACGATCCATACTTTGAAGCTAACGGAACTGAGTATCGAGCTGAGCGAGCAATCAGTAAAGAATTATTTAAAGTTATTGAAGTAGGTGACGTTTTACAATTTACAATAAGAAGAGCGTCAACTGAAATTTTACCAGTCAACGAACCAAAAAACTACAGTATTGAATACCTTATAACCGAGATAAACTCTGCTATGATGAAGCATAGTTCAAACGTAGTTTATAATAATGGGATTAACTTAAAGCTCTCCGTCCGAGGAGCAGGGGCTAATGCTTTGCAATTTCGTTTTTCAAATCGAATTAATGACTTGGTTGGATTAACCAATGGGACAGTCCTTAGCGGCAACGACACGGTTTACCCTCTAATTAATTCTAACAAATGGAAGAAACAGTCAAAATTTTGTATTCTCAAGAGTTCTATTATAAAACCATCATTATTCGGCGCAACTAGTCTTCCAATTCTGGTAATGTTTGAGCTGGCGCCGAATGAAAATAAGGACAACCTTGTTTCTGTAAATTTTCAAACAATACAATATACCGAAGTCCAGGATCTTAGTATACAAGATATTCGAATACAAATAGTAGATGAATTTGACAACTGGATGTCAGTCGCAAATTCGCCGTCAATTGTGGAACTTTGTTTTCGTCCAAAGTTACAATGACTAGAACCGTAAAGTGTTCGTCGGAGGATAGAAAATGTTTTTTATCACCAATCCAAACTGGCAGCGGTCTAATTCCTTTGCCAGCACAATATACCCTATCCGTAAAACAAACCAAAGATAAGCCAAAACGTAAATCGCAAACTGGAAAAGACTTTGTGCGAAAAGGTAAGGCTGTCAGTCATAGCCTGGCTACCATACGTAAACGTCGTCCAAAAAAGAAGTCTCTGGTTAAAAAATTAAAAATCCATAAAAGACGAAAGACTAGAAAGTCAAAAAAGTAATGGATGCAAAAATAATTCAAGGCTCCGCTCCGACTTATAGAAGCGAGCTTAATTTAACTGCCCTACCTGAAACGGATATCAGTTTAATCAGCAGTTCCTACGTTCCCCATTATCCTATGAGTTCCTGTAAAGACAACTCTAATCCGATCGATTTTGAGATTAAATCCGATCAGCTACACTATTTAAACCCGTACAATTCATTTCTATACCTGAAAGCAAAAATTACTACAGCTGACGGTCAAAAAATTGCCGCTGCTGATCGTGTCACTGTAGAAAACAATTTTCTGCACACGTGTATTTCAAATTGTACTGTGGCATTAAATTATACAACAATACATGATTCTAACTATTTGTACGCGTACGGAGCCTGGATGACAAAGCATATTTCTGCTGGACCAGGGGTAAAAAATGGAGAGATGAACCTAGGACTTTATTTTACGCAGGAAAAACCCACCGATTTCACAGATGACAATAAATCCTTCAAAGCCAGACTTGATATTACGGGAGTATCATCCATTTTTGAAGCTTGTGGTCGTCTATGTTCGCCAATATTTGAACAACGAAGGTTCATCCCACCAGGAGTGGATTTAAGTGTACTAATACAATACCAAGACAGGTTACACGGGGTCAGATTGTCCATTCAAATACAATATAGAGGAAGCAGTTCTCTATATTCAGAAACTTGTTGTTAACCCTCAAATTGACCAAATTCTCAACCAGCAAGTGGGCGGTGGCACTCGGTATCAGTATCCCGTCTTTGAATCAAAAATGTCTTACTTTACTTTACCTACTTCAAGTCTAGGGACTGTGGGAGAAGTAATTAGCAACGGTGCAATACCAACTACGGTCGTAATTGCTCTCGTGGATGCTACAGGATTTTCTGGAAAATTGAGCAAATGCCCGTTCAACTTTATCCCCGCAAATTTATCAAATATAAAGATTACTGTTGACAACGAGTTGTCTCAGTGTTGTGAGATAAAGCCCGAATTCGCATCAAATCAGTATTTGCTAGCGTTCAAACATTTGATAGAAGCAGCAGAAATTAGTGCAATCGGAAACGATATTTCCAGAAACAATTTTAAAAATTCTGGCGATACATTTTTTATATTTAATATTGCCTCCAGCTTGTCCCCGAATTGGGCAAGTAAGAGTAGCCATACAATTCAAAGAAGTTCTAACAACGGCCCTTCAGGTAGTGTGCCTAAGTCAACACCAGAGCGTGATCAGCATAGATTCCCACAAAAACGTATTTCCCCGCAATAATGGATAAAAAACGGTGACTAAACACTGAAGAGATTGAGGTTGCCTTGAAACATTTGCTGCATTGTACCGATGTCAAGGAATACTTTGTTGTTCCTGCTGACCAATTCAAATATTTTATTAATTAAAGAGTACCCTTGCATAGCCATTGTAAATACTGACGTGGAAGGTTCTCCAGGACGACATTGGTTGGGGTTTCTCTTAAGCAACGCATGGTGAGTAAGGCAAAGGGTTTAAACAATTAATTTATCCAAAATGAATCTAATGTTTTTCTTTGCCTTACCAGGGAATTTGAGTACTTTGACAGTTACGGCCGACCCTTATCAGAATACCCGGATGTAATAGTTCCATCGGGGAAGCAAATATTTCATATACCGCGATTCCTTCATGGATTTTATTCTAACCTGTGTGGTCACTTTGCTCTATTCTACCTGTACCAGAGAGCAATTGGCATCTCCCCTAGTGCTATACTCCGTCGATTTAGTACTCGTACTAAAATTAATGAGTGTTTAGTGTATAGATTTTTTGAGAACATTTCTCATTGTTTAAATAGAGTTAATTGTAAACCTAATACTCAAACATGTTTAAATCGCTACGCGTCTCGAAATGTATTTAAGCACTGTCCTTGTTTTTATCTTGATTCACTTGAATAAAAGTGTTATAAAATGAACAATCAAATTGATTTTAGTCTTAAACATCCTTTCAAACTAATCATTTGCGCATCTAGTGGAGGAGGTAAAACGACTCTAGTTTTGGATTTGATAAAACGTAGAAAGGAAATTATCAATTTTTCAATTAAAAAAGTGGTTTACGTATACGAGGAGAACCAAAAAATATTTGACGATTTGGCAAAATCAGATCCGGATATAGTATTTACCAAAGACCTAAATAACCTGGAAAACATTGTAGAAGAGAACTCTTTGTTAATTTTTGATGACCAGCTATTGAAACTTCGAGAAAAAAAATCCCTAAATATTGTGGTTAATTACTTTATTATCCTTAGTCACCACAAGAACGTTAGTATTATCTTGCTCCTGCAAAATATATTCGAGAAGGAGCTACGAATTTGTAGTCTTAACGCCACATACTTAATAGTATTCCGGATTATTCGTGATTCATCCGTTATTCGTACGTTGGCTGCCCAGTTTGCCCCTGGAAAGACCTATTTAATCAAGGCTTACGATCGGATTTTTACTTCACCGTACCAGTTCATTTTTCTAGAATTTCCTTCCAGAACAAGTCAACAAATTTCGTGTTCGTAATTCCATCTTTCCAACATCTTCCACTGAAATCTATATGCCCTTGGAGGAATGACGCATTGTCGTTTGAGATCTAACAGACACTTCCTTGAAAAATTAATTGAATCCAAAAGCATAACAGTGTGGAAAAAAACCGTGGGGAGTACCACGAATGAGGAAATTAAATGCATCGTAGAATTGTTTTTAAACTTTGACAAGTTCAGTTTTACAGTAGACACTAACAAACATTTGAGACAAAAACGTGGGGGAAATCTGACGTACTACCTTAATCGTAACTACTCTAACCTAGAACAGTCTAGAGCTTTCTTCAAGGATAACGGAAAGACCTTGATTCATATTGTGAAAGCTATCCTTGGCTCAATCGCTGGACAAGAAGTGTGTGAGATAATTTCCACGTAGTCATGCAAGTAATGCGTGTCATATCGCAAGAATTGTACAAGGTCCTGCTGGACAATGGGATTATTGAAGAAAAAGATAATCAGACAGTCGTGGGAAAACTTATTGGGAAAAGAATCACGGAGTTTACTTTAGGGGAAAAAACCGAAGATATCCAGGAAGAACCTTGGATCTCATATGAATCTGTTTTTGATGAACATTGGTTTCCGCATGAGAAATGTATAAATACCAATGCGAATTAGTTATTTGTGTTCCAACATGGCTAGCAGTAGCAGAAAGAAGAACCAGACTATTAAAAGTAATCCCGCTTCATATATACAAATTATTTGATTATTAATTGTCAATTTGTTCCCTACAGAGATGTCATCGTCCGCTGTTGAAAAACACTATCAAAAAGAGCAGGGCGACTTCAGCCTGGTAGTAAAATACCACTTTGAAAAGGAAACACTTCCCAAAGAAAACTGTTGACACCATCCTTGTCACAGCTAAGGAGGTCCGCATCGCGTCCTCTAACGACAAGACACTAGCTGTTGTCATCAGATGCATCGAAAACGGATGGCCACTCGACAGCAAGGAGATTCCAGACAATATCAAGCAATTCTTCCACCGGCGAGAAGAATTAACAGTAGTGCAAGGTGTTGTTATGTGGGGAATCCGAGTCATCATCCCGCAATCCCTTCAACAATCCGTTCTTGCCCAACTTCATGAAACCCATTCCGGAATTGTGAGAATGAAATCTCTTGCCCGTCAATATGTGTGGTGGCCTGGAATCGACAAAGACATCGAGTCTTTGGCAAAGTGTTGTGTTCAGTGTGCTCAAGTGCAACCAAATCCTCAAAGTGCTCCTTTACACCCATGGGCTTTCCCCGAAAAACCGTGGCAACGAGTCCACGTGGATT
>JAAXYW010001513.1:0-21079 GCA_036851895.1 Orthonychiurus folsomi | reverse complement strand
GGACCGGACCGGACCGGATCGGGAAAAAAATAAAATATTTCGGACCGGATCGGACCGGGCTTGAATTTTTTTGGATCGGACCGGACCGGATCGCAAAATCTCGGCCCTTTTACACCTCTAATTTGTAATGCCACACGTGGACGTGGGAACAACTCCCCCTCCCCCTGCGTTCTACTAATCTGCTCCGAGTGCGACCAATAAATAAAATTGTACGGTTGTGTCGGTGCCGAATTCAACGTTTAATTTAGTAAATCAGGTGTTAAAAACTACATCCTTAGCAACAATAATGGTAAGACTCAAGGTGGGTAAACAATAATGTTATTGTTTACCTACCTTACCTTGGAAAGATTATCTGTTATGAACGCTAAGATTTTGTCATTTACATAAGTGGACTTTACGGCTATGAGCTATAAATATAGCTATTGCTAACTTTCCTTTTAGTTTGTACTTTGTATTGGTGATTTTTAAGTTTCACGAGTTGCTTTTGTTCACTTTTCCGTAACCCAGGATGCCAATGGAATGATGACTGGAGCACATCTTCTTTCCCGACCGGCCGAAGAGTACGAGAATGATGTACGGACATCCTATAATAGCTAAACTTGAATTTGTTACATAGTATTTAAATAATCCATTTAATTTGATTATTTTGATTCGACTAAGGCTGCTGTGGAGGCAATGTGGGCTTTGAAGGCATGTCAATATGCAGAGGTTCATTTTAAAGTAAGAACCGCTTTGACTTATATTAAGGCGCGATTTGTTTATAATTAGCTTTTAATTCATATTTATTGTTTTTAGATAATCTCTTCCTGTAATCCCGCGTTGTTGAAATTGACCAAACACGATGACAGAATCTACAACACTTTTCAAACCCATTTCCCTGACCTTAACATTGAAATGGTTACGGAAGAATCTTTGAAATCGGATTCTGCCAAGGAGGTACTGGTTACGCGAAATTAAATTTGTTACGATTTACGATCAATGTAAAAATATGGCCTAACTAACATGCGACGTATACGGATTCTTAGAAATGGCGGATTTTTTGTGAAGAACTCAAGGACATAGAAGACTATAATTTTGGAACCCTTCTTCGACTTAACTGCCGTGAAGACTACAGCGAACAAAACACTATCCTGGTTACTCGTATTCAGTACCTAGGCATAGAGATTTCTCGAAATCGCAAGGGTTTGAATGATCACATTTGGACTTCACACTCTGTTGCATAGAATAACAAGACTGAGTGAGATTATTGTTTTTCTTTCACTTTCCATACCCACCAGTGACTTCACCTTCGCTGTGTCGTTTCCTCTCATCTTCTATAATTAATTGTATGAACTTAAGTGCAAAGTTAATAAAACATCAATGAAAATTTCAAACTTTGAAGGCTTCATTTTTGAACCTCCAACATTATAATTCGTTCACTCAATTCCAGTTTGATTTATAATAAATTTTGAAACTAAGCCTGGTGATCATGTAATGTAGAATGTTTATTGCGATATATCGTCCCGGCTAAGTCAGCCTTCGATTCTCGATCAAAGAATGACAACATTAGCATTAAATTTCAATAAACCTGTACAATTAGAGCTTGCATTAAGATTGTCAAAGGGTTACTTTTTTCGACGATTATTGTCCGGTTATTCTTTAGTATACACAGGAAACTCTGTAATAACTGTAGGTTATATCAAGCTTTAAATTTTAACTAATCAGTGTCTGGCTTAAGTCAACACAGCTGCCCTTTTCCGTGCACGGCACATAACACATAAACATAATTTAAAGATTCAGCTTAGTTTAAAGAATATCTATCACAACTTCCTGAACGGTTCGCATCGAGTTATACAATAAATAGATTAACAGGTTTAGTTCATAGCTCTTAAACGGGATAACAGCTATACCAGAGTTGGGGTGTCCATGACCCAAGCCAATTCATCGTCCAAAGGGTCTAGCTCCGCGTTAGGCAACAGGCTCTTGTATAAATACGGGCCACTGCTTGTTTGAGGCTGGTGTCCCCTACAAAGTGAAAGAGCAGGCTCTTGAGAACTGATTAGCACAACAAAATATACCTCAATTCATAATTACGCACTCGTGCTTAGCAGTAGACGGAATTGATACTGGTAAATTCCCATTTCGATCCATTCCATCAGGAATGTGACCACCAGGATTGTCGTTTCTTGGATGAGCCATTACAACTGACGGAACTAAGGAGTTAGAGGACCTTAGTCCTTTTTGCGGAATTTGTGGGGGAGGCGGGTCAGCCTTGTTCAAAACTATATCTGTAATCAATATATTTATATAAATGGATTTAGTAGCGCGCGCGGACTAATTGATCTGAAAAATCTGCTAGGTGGATTACCTGGAGCCCCGCTCACTCTCTTATATTTAGTGCTGTATTTATAGTAATCGCTCATTTCGAAAGGCTTGGAAGACTCGTTCAGTACATTGGGGCGGCACTCTCCGCTTTCACTACCTGGACAAGCGCATAAACGAATGAACAGCACATCAAAATATTACGAGTTATTACCTTACGTTGAATTGCACTTACTCTGACTGCTCTTTTCGCTTAGTTCAGCCAGATTACTGGGGAATGGAAGCACAGCAGTTTGGTATTCCCGAGGTCCAGGCGAGCTCAAAGTACCTCCCGACTCTTGAAAAATAACAGATACAAATTATAAGTAGCCAGCTAATTTTTAAGTTACAGTTAAAATTCGCTAGTGTATTCTGTGCACGGCCTGAATGGGGGAGTATTGAAGCAAAGAGAAGAAAATTTGGTTTCGGAAGCTGGAATTTTAATTAATTCCAATCTTCATTCAAAATAAATATTTAAGCCATTCCTGTTCACATTGTGTGACTTGTGCAAGCTCAAATTTGGTTTTCGTCATTAAAATTTGTTTATAAGCTCCTCCTGAACGAAACCTCCTGGACCCTTTTGTCAGCACTTTTCTACGGTTGTCTTAAGACGTTATCCAAGGAAGTTTTCACTGATGTGTGCTGTGCTGAGTCACAACAGTTACATAAATAATCAAATAATAGAATCTCGCAACCGCAAGTCTAACAATGCATCATTTCTAGGTTGATGGATACCTATTCACGAGAAACTAGTAAATTAAGTACCTCCTTTCTTGGTGCTTGCATTGGAACCTTGGGGCTGGGATACCTCGAAAGGAGCTTGAGCTGACTCGTCAAGATTTGTTTCCAGCCAGATGGAATGTTTAGATTTGTTTCCACTGCACTTCCTGTTTCCGTCTCCTTCGTCAAATTCTATTGGATTTATTCTGCTCTCTAGCATAGGTGTAATTATTGGCGAGTAACTCATTGCATTAGGGGCAACACTGAGGCTAGGAGTTGATCGAAACTGATGCTGCATTGATTGATGATGTGATAATTTCGCAAGATGTTGCGGTGGTGGCACAGGTTGCCGTGCGTGATTCAATGACAACTTTGATAAATTTACAGTGGAGGAAAGACTAGGCAGCCCTAAGTCGTATTGTTGATCAGGTTTCAGACCAGGTGCCTGTTGCTGACCTTGACCTGCAATTGTCTTTCGATTTTGCCTATCAAAATACAACTTTCCCTTCTTTTTCTTGACAACATTTCTATCCAGGCTCCCGTACCTATAATTTTTTGCAAGAAAATACAAGATTATTAGATAATATATTTCAAACCATTTTTGCATTGTAATGATAATTACCAGGATGCGTCTGTTTGCGACACAATTTTTATATTCTTGTTATTAGGAGCCAGGTTAGCCAAATTTATCTTAGACTTCAAATTGTAGTCGAAACTCTTAGATTTGCTCAAAGAAACATTTTGGTTTGCACCCAGGGAAGCACCTAAAAGCATCAGCATCATGACTCACAATAATCAAATTAACTGTTATATGTATCCAATATTCCCATGATGTTCACCTTTAGAATTTTCTATTGACTTGACGTCCACCGTTGACGGGGTTTGTAAAAAACTCGAGGGAAAGACCCTTGCTTGGCGAGTGTTACCAAGACAACGCAAAGCTCGGTCGACGACATCCTTCTGTCGGTTATGAACCAAATGAATTTGGCTTGATACGTCTACACCGATTAACTTGCTCTCCTTGTATAAAATGAGTACACAGTATACGAATCTATATGACAACCATATTATAGTCTGAGAATGTTGTTGCTATTACCTGGTTGAGCAGGCCTTCCAGTTCATGAATCTTTTCAAAAGTCAAGTTAATCAGGGCTTGAACTTTCTCTTTAGACATTTTTCTTGCACTAATAGGCGCTTAAATTTCTTTGGTACATAAATATAATCCCGAGCAGAAAGTCAACTCAACCTGCAAATAAGTGTACATTTCAAATTAATGTAACCCAAGATGCCTTAATAACGGTAGCAATAGACAACAATCATAGTTTTCTAACATATGCCAAGTGCAAAAATTTACAAAAGCTGGGCAATTAAACTTGCACCACATTGACATAAGAAACAGAACAAGCGTTTAAGGTGTTTGCAATCAAGATGCGTAAACAAACTAATTTATTGTTGTCAAGGTTCCTTGTTTGCAATAGTGTCAACACCATGAAATGACATAACAACAATAATTTTAGCGTAAGGGAGATGAGAATTGAACTCACTTGGCTGACAAGTCCTCAGTGCTGCTGTAAACGTAAACCAAAATCCAAGGTTCCTAGACTCTAGTTTAGTTGACATGTTCCATGACCTCACTGTGCTACACAAAATTGCAAATAACCGTATAAATCGTTTATGCGTTTGAACAGTAGTGAGAGAAAGAAGGGCGTGCCTATACAAATTCAAATGGGATCGACCGATTAAAAAACTTAATTAACTGTAATGTCCCGCTCCATTCCGAAAAATTTGGACGGAGGAAGGACAATGACTCAGTCAGAATGAAACTCAAATTAGATCTGCATGCTATTGCACGCACTTGCACTACGCACCTCCCACCCACTACTGCCTACTCTTGTCTAGCCGAAATGATCTGATTCGTCAATCATGATGATCTGCTCTCGCCCTTCTCTCGCTCCGTATCCAAGATCACATACCAACAGCACCAATCTGTGCGCCCAAGATCTTAGCCACCTTGCAAATCAATTGCAATTTTTTACGCACAGTAACAAATAAACAATATATTCAAACAATATAATTATATAATTTAATAATATAGCAAAGTAACATTACACACAAGATTAAAATTACTGACTTTTTTTATGAATGACAAACACTCAGTCCACAAATGACCATATTGCAGGTATTTAGCAATAAGTCCATGACTGTCACATATTTAAGACTTGTTAATTTAGCAACAATGCCGGTCACATACTGCACTTTGTTTTAAATTTGTTAGATTGTTTTAAAACCCAAAGCGCCCATGCGAAATAGAATATTTTGCTTTAATGTTCCATGCAAGTTGAATTTCATTTGCTTTTGTATAAGGAAATAAATTGTTGTCAAGGTGGCTTGTTACTTGTTATCCGTATTGGGGCAACCAAAAATTGAAGTGTTATGTTGGCGGCTAATTCAACTAGCAGCACAGAAAAGTTACCCATGAAGGTGAATATTAACCCGTGTTGAGATGATACAGTATTGAGATTGAGAGAGGGAGAGAGCGAGTGACTCCAGAAACATTATTCCAATCCTTTGATTGCGGTTATTTATAGTTGCCTTTGCCACATGATCAGTCATTTTTAGTCTTATATGCTAGAAAGAATTTGACACTTTGAATAGGAGCAAGCTGGAGCCTGCAGGTTTGTATTGAACGCTTTTACATGTCGACATATTTAAAAAAAAGGCAATGTGTGTGTGGAGAGTGATGACTGATGGGTGAAGAGTGCGGATGTTAACTGCTTTTGTGCGTTACAACGTTTACTGGTTCACCATATTATATAAACTAATGACTTCTCACGACTATAACTTCATTGGTTTATTAATTCGTATTTTTGTGTAGAATTGTGGTTGTGGATTGTGGACACTTTGGCAGAATACAATTGACATTAGCTGCGACATTAACATCATAATATCGGTAAGTGCCTAAGCACTCTTTGAAAACTCCAGGTTTGGCATTTGACACTCATTTTCAAGTTTTTCTTGCTCTAGTTTTGGACTAAGCCGTACGTCAGCACCGACTCCGACAATCGTCAGTTACGCAAGGCTATCAGCACAATCAAAACTTCATCAATATGGACGGCTTACAACATAAAATGGGACTTCTCAGTGATACAAATTCGTTTCCACGGCAGGCCAGGGAGGATCTTGGAATTGTAATTCGAGATCCAGTCATTCGCAATTTCAGAGTTGCCAAACTTTTCAGAGACAATACAGATAGGATTAACCACATGCACTTTTCACCGTCCGGAGACCTGCTTATTTCCTCAGCTGAAGATGATCAAATTGTTATTTATGATTGCGAGAAGGGGACGTAAGTCGAAATTCAAAACAATTTACAAATGGATGTGATTGTCGAAGGAAAGGAAATGAGTTTTTTTTAATACTCGCAGATCCAAGCGGTGCTTAAACAGCAAGAAATATGGTGTAGACTTGATCCATTTCACTCATGCTAAAAATACAGCCATACACAGTTCAACTAAAATCGACGGTATGAAGACATGGAGCTTTCTGTTTTACTTCTATTACCTTCTTGATTTGTAGTAAACCAAACTTTATTTTTAGCTCAAATTTAATTTTATGCTCACATTGTTTTAATTAATAACGATTCTTTTTTTAGACACAATCCGATATTTGTCACTACACGACAATAAATACTTAAGATATTTTCCCGGTCACACAAAGAAGTACGTGTTTTATGTTTCTATTATAACCTGCACTTGATCTCTAATTCTAATTATGATGTATTCTTTTTCCAGAGTTACTACGCTCTGTATGAGTCCTACAGACGACACGTTTCTCTCATCTTCTCTGGATAAGACACTAAGGCTGTGGGATTTGCGGTCACCTAATTGTCAGGGTTTGATGCACCTCACTGGAAAACCAGTTGCAGGATTTGACCCGGAGGGTTTAATATTTGCAGCTGGAGTCAACAATGAAGTTGTTAAGCTTTACGACTTGCGATCTTTCGACAAGGTAACTGAAATTACATTCTTTTCCGGTCGCAAAAACCTCAGCATGAAATAATAATAAAATTACTCTTTTTGTTAGGGTCCATTTTCCACATTCCGCTTTTCTTATGAAAAGGACGTAGAATGGACATCTCTGAAATTTAGTCCTGACGGCAAAACTATGATGATTTGTACTAATGCGTCTTTAATTCGAGTTGTTGATTCGTTTCATGGTTCGCCTATCCAAACTTTCACCGTATGTGCCTTATAATAAAATGCCAGTAAGCCATTATTCTTTTTTATATTTTTGTTATTTTGAATAGGGTCACTTGAACAACAAGAGTGTAGATCTCGAAGCAGCCTATAGCCCAGACTCGCAGTATATTTTTTCAGGGTCGTCGGATGGTTTGATCCATGTGTGGAACGTGGAGAGCGGATACAAGGTGATTTGGGATAACGACTGATGCATTTTTTAATGCTCTAGGAAAATGGGGTTGGTAGAAAACAAACGATTATTTTTCATGGAATTTAGGTTTGCGTATTGAACGCCGACCATCCTGGGCCTATTCAATGCGTGAAGTTTAACCCAAAGTACATGATGATGGCCACTGCTTGCACAAATACGGTAATAAGAAAACTGTTCAATTCGATTAAAAAGTTAAAATCAATACCGTGACGTTTAATTCGTTAAAACACCGTCATTGTAATCTGTTTTAAACTATAGGCATTCTGGCTTCCAATTGACAACGACTGATGCACATGCAAAACAGCTTTCTGTATCTAATAGTAGGAGGGATGTGCAATTGCTGCAACTTTCTGATTTGGCTTATTTATTTCACAGATTACTTGTGTACAGAAACTAGGATTAATCGATTAACAAAGTGATCTTATCTTAGATTACACCTAACCTGCGGATGATTTTCACAAATTTGAAATTTGAATTCAATGATATTTTGTGCTGTATATAATTGTTTAAATTAGATAGCTAGAGCTGTTTACAACTGGAACCAAATAGAGTAACTAGTAACTAAAATAACTAGTCTTACACAGTGCCTTTTGTACACTTGATATTGACCAATTTGCTCACTAATGAGTTAAGGCAGGCCTAGTAAAAAATAACTTTGCTTCAGCGCAAATCACCTGAATACGTTGTGACAGGTTAGTGTCTTTTTAAAATCAATACAAGAATATGGATTAATTTTCTGTTTCTCCTATTGACTCGCTAGAAAAACATCTTAGTTGACATCTATAATTTAACTTTTAATATATGACATGTTTCTCCTTAATTCTTATTTCTCTTAATAACAATGGAAACGGTAGTAGGCAATTTGTCCTAAGCTATGAATTTGCTACAGGCGTGGCACTCAAATTAATTAGAAATTAAACCTGCGCTAAATACTACAAGCATGAAAAGGCATAAAATGTAACTCCTGCTGGGTATCAAGGTAAGAAGAGTGCTTTTTAAGAAAATGAGAATAATTTGGCAGTGCATACTTTTTAGCAATAATTACAAAAAAAATTTCTTGGAAAGTGTCAAACAACAACAGAATAGATTAGAGTTGTTGGGCCAACTGTTGTTTGGCCTGTTGTTTGGACTGTTGCTTGGACCACCCACCGTGCGGCACGGTCGGTCGCGCTCTGACGTGTGCGTGTGTGAAGTTGCTGGGCGAAGTGGAAGAGTGATTTCTCATTCCCTGCCACACTCCACTCCTACAAGTCCACGAGTCCAGGCCACGACGCAAAGGCCTGCTCTTCTGTCTGGACCCACACGGGGAAACGATAGGACACAATTAATTGAACTGATAAAATTATACTTCGCCATCATGGATGGGGATTTGGCATCGTGTGTCAAGGACTTTGAGGACCTCACCGAGGAATTCAAGGCCTCATCCGTAAGTCAGTTTAATTCAGGTGTTGTTAACTACGTGGATGATGGATGTGAGCAGCAAATTCATGTAGTGAGCTAGTCGATGTGTCACATCGTGGAACGTGTAATGTATTTTAGGAGTTTGAGAGCTGGCCGAACAGAAAGCTCTGGAGGACGTTTTAATAAAACGTTTCAAATTAAAAAGTCAAAACTTTCTTAAGTTTCAGGATTCATCTTATCACTGCTAGAACTTTATAAAATGCAATATTTTGATTGTTAGTGCGTTACATTGTGTAGATTGGATCGAATCTTGCAACGACAGGTGTATCTAAAGGTTGTACTTATCTATTTGTTTCCAGACATTGCACAAGGAATATGTAAAGAAACTGGATGAGTTGTCAAGTCTTCAAGCAAAATGCGTCAAGGAATTGAATCACCAGCGCTATCGTCTCAGTGTCATCAAAAAGTCTATGAAATCGTAAGTATACTTAACTGTTAATTAAAAGTTAGTTAACCAAGCTAGTAACTAGTAATTGCCTTTAGTATGTATGACGTTAACTTTATTTGGTTTGTAGTCTCCGTCGTACTCCGGAAAGCAAGGGTGCACTCGTTGATTTAGAAGAGAAAATGGTACACAGGAAGGTTCAGTTGTATGAGATGGAAGAGGCATTGCCAAAAATGAATGGTCTTTACTTGCGCATCATTTTGGGGAACGTGAATGTATCAATTCTGAACAAGGACGATAAGTATGAGACATTCAATTACTTTGTTATAACCAAAATATTATATTTAGATAACCTGGTTTAGGAATGTTTTGTGCTACCTTCTCTTTGACCTTTGACTCTTTTTATAATTCTGTTCATGTTCAGGTTCAAATACAAGGACGAATATGAGAAGTTCAAGTTTATTATCAACGGTATAGGTCTCATAATCTCCCTTATCAACTTGGTCACTAATTCGAGGTATTATTTTAACATAAAGGCTTTAATCTTTATCTATATCCTCTTTAGTTTTATGTTGCATTTTGTATTTCAGAGTGCTAGACTTATGCTTTATGTTTCTCCTTGTATGGTACTACTGTACATTGACAATACGGGAAAGTATCCTAAAGGTCAATGGTTCACGCGTCAAAGGCTGGTGGAGGGCGCATCACTTCATTTCTACTGTTCTTTCTGGAGTGCTTCTTATTTGGCCTAACAACTCTGTGTACTACGCTTTCAGGACACAGTTCATGTTCTTCAATGTCTACATAAGTAAGTACTTTGCTTACTAATGTATGTATAATCTAATGTATATTTTAATGGACAATATAATTTCAAAACTCATGCAATTACATCATCTGACAATTAGGTATGGTCCAATTCTTACAATTTCGTTACCAAAGAGGTTGCCTTTATCGACTTCGAGCTCTTGGCGAGCGTCATAACATGGATATTACAATTGAAGGCTTCCATTCGTGGATGTGGCGTGGATTAAGTTTCCTCTTACCTTTCCTTTTTTTCGGTTATTTTTTCCAGTTGTATCATGCATATGTCTTGTATGAGTTGAGTTACCACCCTGATGCCACGTGGCAGGTAAAGTTATGGTTCAATTAACAGTAATGGGCTTGAAATTTGAAATCTTTAAATAATTATTAGGTTCCTGTTCTAAGCGCGATGTTCATGTTGGTATTCCTTGGTAATACCATTACTACGTTGATGGTGATTCCACAGAAGCTGAAAGAGAAAGTCAGACTAACAGAAAGATTCTCTATCCTCGACAAATACTTCAACAAGAAGAGCAATCGTGACACTTCCGCTGATGAACCATGCAGTTCTATCCCAGGATCTCCTCAAGGGACTAAGAAGGCAGCCTAAATGATTCATCCGTGTCGCTCGTCCAAAGAACCATTTCAACTCCAATATATTCCAAATTTATAGTGATCTAGTTCATGAAAATGCCAAAAATAATTTCAAGTGATTGTTAATCAAATGGAGACGTTAATCGAATGTCAAAATGCGCAAAATATATAATGGCGTAATAAGAGTGAAGAATTATTTTTGGGAGATTCCGCGTTCAGTTTATACATTCTTCATTTCCACCCAATGGGGTTTTAGCTTGACTTCGAAGCTGGTTTCCAGTTCCAAGACTTTACGAGTCTTCAAATTGTTTCAAGGTAGAGCATAGATTTATCCATATGAGTGCATGGAGTGAAGGAATCATGCCGCTGCTCCCCAAGCTTATATTCATTCCGGCTCACACTCCGCGCCGTCCATTCATTCCGAGCACGCCGTGTGGGACTAAAATTCATTGGTTTGGTCAGTTTTAATCCGGCAACTGCTAATCATTAATCATTATCACCGTTAACTTCTATCATGCCATTGCACCGCTTTCTGTTGTCAAGAATCCCTGGATTGACATGCCGCACGATCGCCAGTGCCCTTCGCCCTGGCCCAAGTCAAGCCGCCTTTGGCCAAATTCAAACCATCCGAGGGGCCCATGGTGCCAATAAACGAGAAGGTCAGCACGTCACTAAGTTTCTGTTAAAAATTCTTCTTCCTTATGCGTTTGGTATAAGTCAGTGCAAAAATTGATTAACGCAAAAAAGTATACAGTTTAATTAATTTAATCGGCGCGTGCAATATTTAAACTTGAAATAAAAAACACTGGCATAAACTAGCAAATGCAACATGGATAGCAGAATATTCCTGAATTGGTAAATATTAGATGTCTCCGCAGTTTTATTACATGTTGTTTATTATTTTTGTAACGTTAAACAGCGGAATAGCGGAAAGTCCCTGAGCATGACGTAATAATGGCGCAATATGTCATCAAACATTTTCTCCAAATGTTACTGAGTAGATGCCTGGGATTCAATTAATGCAAAATAGTAGAGTTTGTTTTGATACAAGATGTACTAATTCTTTACGGTACATTACAGGGGACAAGGAGTTGGTCACTTTCCTTGCAGATGAAATCGCCACTGAAACAAAGGGGAAAAAATCAACACCACTTGCGAAAGCAATCGACGGTTTTACAATTGCAACTAACAAGGCCGAAATAAAATTGTCGAAGACAATTGACAATGAGGAGTAAGAGTTCCAATGAACTAATTTATATAAACAAATACAAACTTAGTTAGACATTAGTGAGGCCCGAGGCAAATTGCTCTCAGACAATCAAAGGCTCACCTTGACACTCAAGGATGAAGCATACAAATGTATCCTACATTTTCTTATATGATTTTACGTTCTACTTTCTTTTGTGATTTCAGAATAGTTTTGAGCATGAATGTAAATCATACAGTGGACACTGATCCAGAACATGAAGAAGAGGCGAGAGCCAGAGCAGAAAAAGATCAGGAGCAGAGTGCTGAAATGAAGTCTAAACCAAACTTTGACATTGAAATTAAAAGGGGCAACACAACACTCAGTTTCAGTTGCACTTACTTAGAAGCGGACAACCCGCCGGATTCTAATGAGGAATACAGTACGTGCTAATAATTAAGTGGGTTTGAAAATGGGCAATCGAAAAATGTATTTAAATGTTCAAGGTGATGTATTCGTTATTGACGAAGTTACACTCTACGAAGGAGAATGCCAGGAAGAGACATACGCTGTGGCCGGCGATATTCTGGACGGGGTAAGTATTTGTTACTTTAATATTATAGCCATGCTATGTGTGGGGGTGTTATTCAAATACTTGGGATTAATAGATTTAACTTTTTTGACTACCTACAGTATCTGTACGACTTGTTCATGAATATGCTGGAAGAGCGTGGCATAACTAACGAGTTTGCTGAAAAATTGTCTGAATTTTGTACGGAATACGAGCACAATTTGTATGTCGACTTGCTCCGCAGACTTCAAACTTTCTATCAGGCTGCTTAAATTCATTATTCAATAGTATGTGTTTGATGGATGTTGAACCATTTTTGTGTTCCTCGTGGCATCTTAGTCTTGAAGAATAGTAATTTGTATTTGTTTCTAAAAAGTTCTGCATTTAACAAATAAAAGCACCACTGTAAGTTGCGTTACTTCTATATTGTATTTGGAATAATTTCTATTGGTCAAATTTAAAAGGCCAATTATATTTACTACAATTTCCACTGCAAGTAACATTGACTAATAATAAATACGTTAACTATCAAGAAACAATCTGTGTGTTGGCAGTAGATGGTACAAATAATTGCTTTAAAGACATCAGGACAGGATTTTACTCAGACAAAGACCATAATTAACAGTTCTTAGTGACTACAAAGTAAAGATACGTTAAATCTATAGTCATACAATTATTGGGATTACCTCCGCGAACAATCAAAGCTTAACATGCATGCACTTATACTACTGTAGATTACATTCCATATCCTTGATACGGTACACCGGACCCGTATGTGTTAGTGTATGACGAGGGGTAGCCGGGCGCCATCATCCCTGGGCCAGCAGTCAGCATGAGCTGAGGTTCTGGAAACACATTTGTTATTAGCGCTTTCCTAGATCGACATAAAAAAGTCCGAATTGACGAGCTTACCAATTATCATCGTCTTTTGTTCATTTGTTGGACCTTCTTCCATTCTTTGCATTTCCAGTTCTTCTAATTTGTCAATCTATTATATGACAGTGAAATGTTATTGCTTCGTTGAAGCAGCTTTTATGAAAAATATATTGGGTGTCTCAACAATTAAATTACCTTAGTCCGATATTCTCTAAGAACTTGAATCAGGTATGGCATTGCAAAATCCATTATGCCATTTCTCCAGGATAATTCCAATATAACATCTGGATGAAGAAGATCGTAGCAATGAAATAGACAGGCTGAGAAGCAATCATTATTTCCTTTCTCCAGAAACCAAGTTAACAGCTCTTCCGCAATATCGGGATTTTTTGACTCGGCAGCGTACTCCATGGCATCCTGCATAAATATAACTCAAGCAATCAGCACCAACCAAAACAAGTTCACGTAGGCAAGAACAAAAATTTAATTGGGTCGTACCTTGTACAGGCGATCCTTTTTGCAAAGTTCAACGGACTGCTTCCACCGGTTATTTCCTAACGAGCAAAATCTTAGTAAATTATAATCATGATATTTAACCAGACAATTTTGCATTCTAATCCAACCTTTGTAAAGGTAAGCCGCTATGCGGCGAAATTCAATCAGCTCATGTTTCTCGAGCTTTTGCGCCAATGCTATATTGTCAAAGTTGTCAAAGGCATCTATTGACGTCCGCAGCCCTTGATAATCCTCTTCTTCAATGAGCAAGCTGTTCAGTGCCTCGTTGATTGCTTTGTTGTTTAGGCTCTGGACTGCTCTTAAGTAGGGTTTTACTAGCTGCAAGTGGTTAATCTGGCAAAAAAGAACATTTTGCATTGAAACGTGGGTTAAGACAACGAAGCAGTAGTTAGTACCTTAGTAAAAAATGAGACGGCTCGTGTGTGATCCATTCGTGGAGCGAGAACCAAAAGCAAATCATTCAACAACATTGGCTTGAAGTCCAAGTAGAACTGAATTGCTTTGTAGTACAACTCAATATTAGCCACTTTGGTGATAATATCCTTAAAATGAGACTCCCTCCAAGCCTCGGTTGGATGAGCCATCATAGCTGTAACCGCATTATCATACTCCTCATATTTGTCGTACAGAAATACTAACTCAGCCCAGAGGTGAGCATGCTCGGCAGCCCGAAGCACCTAGAATACAATTCATATTAGAATCCAACGCCGTATTCAAATTTGTGAGTTGGAACAGAAGAAGGGAATGCTTACTTTTGGAATGTTAACGCGAGACCAGAAAAGCTCTAGATGTTCTTTCATTTTCTCTGGTTTGTATTTAGAGTACAGAATAGCGAGTTCCGTGAACATGCCCATGTGAGCTCTTTCCAAACCTAATGCAGCTTCCAATAAATTGATCAACTCCTCAAAATATCCACGGTCTTGATAGTGATTAATCAATATCTTCCAATTCGTCCGCATGTACAACAATGTGTAGACCGCACATTTGAGCCAATCGAAACTCTCCGGACTCCACGCATGCGAAGCAGACTTCTTTCCAAGTGCGGGTGCTATTAAGTCAACGTCATTAATTGTCAAAGTGTAATCACCCTGCTACAGTCAAACCTCTTTATAAGGGAAGGGATTCGCTATCTATAGGGAATTCTTCCGAAGATGCATTGGCAAGGTTTGACTACATTTTGTTGAACTGCACATAAACTATACCTGTTAGCTTTACGCGCAGAGTCAACGGCTCCTTGATATTCCTTCAGGTGCACCAAAGTAATGGCAAGTCGTGCAAAATTGGAAATATTATTGTAGAGAAGCTTCGCTGCATCATACATTTTGGATTCGAAACATCTATCTCCAATCTGTTGATAAATTTTCCTCGGTTCAGTATGTGGTCCACACAACAAATTCCAAGGTAAATAAGCTTATGATTTGCATAAGTCACCTTTTGAATGTCTGCATGGTTTGGACCTGAAACAAACTCCTCCAAATCCGCAAGTCGGCCAGTTCTGGCGTATGCGTAGATGAGCTCTGTCTCAATGTAGGATTCTCGAGCCTTCTTTCTTGCCATTTGTAAGTACCGCACCAAATCCTCCCAGCTCTCTGAAAAATCAAACACAGCATTGTTCAACTTTTTGTTGAGGACTCAGTATACTATTAAAATGTGAACTGGAAATGTACCGTTCTTGTGTGCAGTTTCGACTACATCAACATAGGCCGATGGATCGTCAGCTTTAATGTAAGAATCAATGGCTTCCTTAACCAGTCCCTTTTGAAGTTGTGCTTTTCCCAATTGGCTCCACACCGCTGGCTCATTGCATCTCTCCGCGAATTCGTAGGCACGGTCCAAATTGCTGACATGCTCAATAAGAACTTGAATAGCTGAAGTGTTCACATCAAATTTCTTAAAGATGGCAAATGCTTCCTCAAACAACTGATTATTAATTGCAATGTTCGCAATGTCAGGCGCATCATAATTGTCCAATCGATTAATGTATTCCATCACTCGGGTCCTGTCGGCTTTAATAGCTGTTAGGATAAGCAAGTTTTGCAAGTTCCTAAACACACAAAAAGTTGTTTAACGTATGCATCATCCACTACTGTCAAAAATTCAAAAAATATTCGAAAATTAGTACCTATGATCAGAGAAAACGGAATTATCGAGTACAATCTTTTCCAATAGCTCAATGAGCTCATTGGGCAAATCGGCTGTCATAAATGCCTTCACTGTGACCGAAATGTCTTCCGGGTCCTGAGTCTCAGAGAGAGCGGTTTGCACCACCTGATCAATCAGCTGTCTTCTGTACGGATTTGCTTCGTTCAGAACTTCTGTCCAGAGCTCAGCATCCCGCCGTCTCACTAAATATCTATCAACCAAGGTAACATAAGTGATCCGGTGACAGAATGTGTTGTGCATAACTTAACAATTACCTCGCTTCAGATTTGAACAGCGAATTCTCATTACAGACATTAATGAGTTCTCTGTCGCAGTGACCCCTTTCATAGGCGACACAAGCGAGATGTGGATCTCTCTTCTCACAATACTTGCCAACTACTCGGCTATCGTAGTACTGGTTCTCCCTAAATAAAATGTAATTAGTTACTATAGTATAGTGCAAGTTTAGCAAGGTGATATCAGGTCTAGATATCCTTACTTTAAGAAACGCTCTGGATTATTATTGCTGTCAATGTAAATCTTAGCCAGTGCATTATGAGTTGCAGGTTCAATCACGCCCTCATGTGTTCTGGATTCTAGCCATGGAAGCAGCAATTTGAGACGATTCCGTTTCTCCACCTCTTCAACCAACTCATCTGTTGAGAATTGACCACGGACAACCATAATAAGACTCTTGATCACATCTTCAGAGCAATCCACGTCTAGTAATCCGCCAACAACCACGGGAAGACGTGAAGGATTAACCTTAGAACAAAACAATTCTTGAAATAAAGAGCGCGACGTGAATGCATTAAATCCACCAAAGGCAGCAATTTTACCTTTTGAACGTAGATCTCAATGTATTTCTGCAGGTTGTTCCGATACAGGTAAAGGACTAAGTCGTGCACAAAATCAAATCGGTCGCAGACAATAATAAGTGGTAACTGATCTGTTAGCTTGGCCTCTTTTAGGAAATTTTTCACTCGTTCCGCATTGTAGCAGTTAGACTCTCTGCATATTCTCTCCACTTCCTTAATCTGACCGGTTTTGCAAGCAGCTTGGATGTACTTAAAATGAACTTCCGAGTCCTGACTGAAGTTTACAATCGAGCCCAAGAAATAAAACAATCCTTCATAGCTTTTGAATGATTCAAAGAGGTCAATTAACGACTTTGTTGTTAGCTGTAAATAAAGTCGAAATCTAAGCCCAGGATTGTATTTTTCAATTGCTTGTCATTGTGAATTGTGATTCATACTTGTTCGTGGTATTTCGTGGCAATTTGAACGCAAATGTTCAGGTTCTGTCTAATGTTGTTAGTTAGCATGGCTTTCAAACATTCCAAAGAATCTTCCACAGACAATGACCCAAAATAGGTCACAAGCCATTCGGGATTCAGCAAATGGGTATGAACAACAGCTCGCTTGATATCATACAAATCTAAAAAAAAAGGCAAAGGAGATAGTAATCTAAACAACTTCTATTACAAATATAATTTTATCACGGTTGCGAATATCATTTTCATGCTATCCCCAAGATACTTCGGAGTGTAAACAGCCGGTTTATGAAGGTATAATCATTTATAATATAATTTTTAAGCAGTAATATGGACCTGGTCCACATTAGCACAGAGGTGGTAACAGTGAATGTACCTGTGTAGTGCTCAAGGGCTCTTTGGAGCAGGCCAGCTTTTTCGCACATCTGGGCAATATGCGATTTATCATAATGCGTAAACATTTGGTTTCCAAGAATAGCATCAGCCACCTGAAAGTTAGCAAATAGTACTTAAATATTGTAAAATTACAAATTCAATATAGAATTATACATATACTCGGTCACTACAAACTTACTTGTGGAGCCGCAACAAGGTTCATTTCAAGGAGACGTGTTTGAAGAGGTCCTTCAGTTGGTCGGTTGTTTTTAAGAGCATCCAAAAGGAATGCTGTGCATTGTTGAACCATGTTTTGCTCCATAAAAATGTCCACAATCTGTTGGATAAGTTTCAGTTTATTAACGCCAATTGCGCTGGATCCCGACCAATAAGTGAATCAAACCTGATTGATGTCTGCCAGGGGCTCATCATCCTGAACTAACATTTGAGCAAACCCAACGCCTTGGTCAGGATTAACTCTCATCAGATTTCTTAGAAGAAACACATAGTCCGGAGTGTACCCCACTTTTTTGGCGTACAAGACAATTTTATTGAATTGGCTTGTTTCAGCAAAGCATTGGATAACCTATGCAACATTTTGTTATAGAAGTAAGCAAGTACTCTCTCGTTAAAGTTGATTTTTACCTTGTTGGGCACATTAGCCCGCAAGTAAACAGACAAAGCCAACGTCGGGTCAACTTGTTTCACCAAATCTCCCAGTTCTTCTGAACACTCAAGCTTGTCCTCTTTAAGCCATTTCTCCATCAATTGTTTCTTTCCTTGCTGAAGAACTGGACGAGATAACTCCAAGGATTCGTACTTGTTTAATTGCCCCTGTCACACCGTATCCAAGAAAGTTAGCTCTACTTTTTATTTACTCTAGCATTCCAAACTTACTCGATCCAAAAGAATTCCAAAATACTGAAGTAAAGGTGACGTCTGTCCCGGTTGAGTAGCAACTTGTTGGAATCTCTGTATAGTTTGCGGGGTGCGCAATATTCCTTTTGGTGCCTGTGCAGCCACCTAATTATTTGTTAAAAATAGTTTTAACATTGCTAGCGTATCAAGTGTGGGACTAGTTGGTCAGTTGGACAACATATAACAACTAAAAAATATGTTTTCTCACTTTGGCAGCATCAGTGTATTGACCACTTTGAAAAAGATTGTTGAACTTGCGAATGAATAAATCCTCAGCTCCACTCAAGTTGTTTCTGTATGCCACTCGAAGTGCCAAGTCTTGGTTGGAAAGGTGATTTACAATGTAGGATACAATTGTGTCTTCATCAATTGTAACTGACAAGACCTATTTTGGTTAGTACAATTTGTAGAGAATTTCACGGATGCAAAAAGAAACTCGAGCTCCATTTGGTTGTATTTTACCTGTCCTTTTCTGTTTACTCCAAGAATTCCACCAGTTGGCTCGTGTGGAGCGGTGACAAAAATTGTGTCCGAGCTGATACGATTCATGTAAATACATTGGCCACTTTCCAGATCATACAGATGAATGTACCCATATTTGGTTATCAGATAAACAACGTCATACTTCGTGCTCGCCTAATTTTAAAAAAATGTAGTGTTTAGGAAATAGTCTGAAATCTTGCAGTTTAGCGAAGACAAATTTCTCACTTTCAATTAAAAATTTTTTTGATGAAAAGTTTTCCAGTTTAGACGCAAGACTGGCAAGGAATGAATTATGCAAAAATCAGCAGTAGAAGTACAGTGCCCTTACCGGCAGTGCTGCGCCCAAGCTACTACAACACGAGAAAAACACGGGGCCTGGTGCACTAATGTCACGATTTCATAGTCCCAAAAGCCTTTTGAACGTGAGTATGTTGATGGAACTCAAAAATTCTAAACACGCTATCTAGAACAAGGCACTCTGCTAAAATCTGGTCTACACCCTACATTATTTCCAGTTTTACGCACACATAATTGAACCAAGCCAGAGTACGCCACTCGTAAATATAATTCGAAGCCATNAGTTTTACGCACACATAATTGAACCAAGCCAGAGTACGCCACTCGTAAATATAATTCGAAGCCATGCTAGCCTAATACAAAGCAGTAGTTTACGGCTTGTCGCCTTACCTGCATTGCCACGGGAAAATCGGTCTGGGCTTCTGGTGGAAAAAATACGTCCATGCCTTTCTTTTGGAATGGCTGATTTCCTTGCGGAACACCGCCAACTTCAACGATGTGCAACTGTGCAACACAAAATTATTTTAATCAGCATTGATATAGGAAAGTTATACCTCTGCATTACCTTTCCACCCTGAGTATTTCTCACTGCAAAACAAAGCAAGTTAGACGGCTCTGGATTGCCTTCAAGCTTAATTTGGCCAAATAGTCCCTGCATGACCTTCTATTGGTTGGCTCACTTTTCGCTCCACAGAATACAATTGCATGGCACCAACAACTCGGTTTTGCTAGTTTTAAAAATATAAAAATAATATAACATACTATTTGCAGTAGACGACTTTTCCTCTATATAGCATTTTCCCCAAAAAATTCGTACCTGAGCTGAAATAGCGACTAAAAGCAGCCAATTCTGTTTCGGGTCAGTTCGGTAGTTTATAATTTGTGTCCCCGCTAAGCTGGAATGCCTGTTCGAACATTTTTTGCGGAATGGATTCGCCTTCCATGCTCCAATGGTAAACGGCATTGTCAGTCACCAATCCAATGGTGTTGAGTGAGATCCATTTCCAGAATATTACCTCTTCAGGAAGAGAATGGGACTTCATTTTACTCTTCATCTCAATATTAAAAATTTGAAGAGTCTTTTGAGCCTTCAAAGCAATCACTTTGCTCGCCGGATTCATGATAGCGGAATCAGCCGTAATCGGTCTTCTAATCGGACTGTTCGGGTCCGACATGTCAATGATCACAATTTGCGAGGATTCCCCAACTTTTTCCCGCACACAAATAAATTTGTCCGACTCCATTGTCAAGTTGTTGAAACTTATGTTGGTCTGATTTATTCCAATGCTGGTTAGCTAGAAAAAAGTAAAATTGAAGAATAAAGGACTGTAACTAAAGTAGCTCAGAATTTATTGCAAGTGCATTGTTGCGCAATTTCCAAGTGTAGACAATTTTGTGCGATTTATAATATATTGTTTTAAACCAAGACACGCAAAATTGACAAAGTACAAAAACAAATAATTCGAAAGTTTTCAATTTGGGACCCCTTCCAAATGAAGAATGAATTGTCACAGGTAGGTGGTCTGTGGATGGCATACATTAACAAAACGAGGCAAATAAATCTAATATATAATAGAAGTTCTAGAATTATTATTATTCGTCGATATATGTCAACCAATCACCATTAATGCACCTGATATTTGCCGATCCAGAAGTGCCTTTAATGCTGTGAGATCCACCCACAACCACCCA
>JAAXYW010001512.1:0-21083 GCA_036851895.1 Orthonychiurus folsomi | reverse complement strand
TAGTTTTGTGATAAGTCTTCGTACAACTCCTAAACAAACTAAGTGCATGTACTCGAATGGCAGACATGCTACCATATCAATTGGTAGATCTTGCAATACTGTTTTGGTATTATGATGGCATTCATTGATCTGCGTCCGGAATGATTCGTCTGTTCTCAAAGCTGCATTTATATCCGGAAATGATACCCCCGTTTTTTGGTTGTATGTACCTTTAACAATACACTTCCCACATCCAAAATAACCATTGTGACTTTTAATTCCACTAACAAAAGCACGTGCCGGTGCGTCACAAATTAGTGCTTGAAGTTTGATCCGGATAGGCTTTCCCAAAAAATTAATCCCTTCCTTAAAGACGATCGAAGCCTCTTCTAGAAAAGCTTTCAGAAACTGGTTTACGCAGGTTGGCTTTTCATTTCCACAATAAATCCCAATAATAAAAATGGAATTTTGGAATCCAACCAGATACCCTAAAATTGGCCAAAATTGTTTACTAGAACTCTTGTGCAAGGGTAAGCCATCAATATTTACTTGCAACTCCAGACTACTAGGTGAGGGCTCTGTGCAGGCTTCTAGAAAATCGAGAATACCGCGAACCAGTCCAAAATGGCAATATTCACCAGGGGGCATCGAAACAATATGACTTGAACGTGGAGTTTGAAGAAGCGTCCTAGCATCTTTGGGCAAATTAGAAAAACATGAATGAAGCCTCAATTTCCCCAGCAAATCAGTCACTGCAGAATGCGTAATATTATGTTCCACACTCCATTTGGAAAGTAGTTCGGTGACTGATTCCTTTGGTTGCGTACTTTCATCTGAGTCACTACTACTTGAAATTACGCTCGCACTATCCGAGTATGCGGGATCCAAAATCAACCCAGGGTCAACATTAGAATTAAACAAATCACTTACACCAATGTCCAAACAATCACTCCCAGTTTGAGTCACTGTTAAATCTTTGAATTTGAACTAGCAGCTTCGGAATCAACACTTGAATCGCCAACCAACGGGTTGTAAAAATCCTCCGTTAGTGGTGTTGTAGCCGTAGACACTATTTCGTCACGGGTGGAGTTGACTTGGGAATTGACTCTTCGGCGGATCTGACGAGAACTCAGCACACGTCTTTTCATGTCGGAAGGCACTTTGCAACTCAGGAACACATTACATTTACTTTCACTTTTTGCCGCGCTTATATAGCTAGGTGGCTCTGTCAGAATGTACTTCGATTTCACGGCGAATTATGTGCGTGAATATGGCTGTATAGTAAGTGAAACCGTGGGGAATTCGTAACTATACAACGACTAATTCTTCAAAGAATTTTAGTTCTGAATTCGAAGTCGAATCTGCGAAGAATATTCGGAACAAAGATTGCGCGATTTTTCGACATAGAATTCGTCGAAAATTCTGCGCGTCATTTCAGTGAAATCGTCTTAACGAATAATCGCGGTGAATTCTTTCAGCGAAAATTAAGCGATGTGTTGCTCGGGATAGTACACACAACGACACAACGCAACACAGGACTAAATTATTACTTTATTTGCTCTTCGTATGGTGTCCTCTCCTCAAGGAATTGTTAGCTTAACCTTGCCATTTATAGTATTGATAAAGGAGAATATAATGAAATTTTTAATTTCCTGATCAACTACATGTATTTGGCCTCAACTTGCGTTTCAAGCCCATGTAGTTTTTTAATTCCGCAGCGCGTGCAATTCATGAGCACATTTGCTTGTGCATTTGGCATTTGGGATCTCCTCCCAATTAATTAACTGCATCCTCAGCCTTGTATTGTTGTGTTATCGTGTTAAATGGCAAGAGAAACACACCATAATAACATAGTAGGTGCTAGACGAGACGTTGCACTCTTCCGGAAATTGCTAATTTTATAAATGTCGCATTGGCCGATGAATGCATTGGGTGTATTTTAAGAAGTGAGAACTTGGGAACAAAAAACCGACCCAATTTCACAAATAATATACCACCCCCGCATTTTCTCCCGCTCCACGTGTTGAATCCCCGAACTTCTAGTGAATTCCTTCTTGTCGGTGTTGATGTCACAAATTATTATTTGCCATGATCTCATCCTCCATCGCAGTGTGCCTAAACATATTCGAGTTTAACCTTGGCTGTTCGCATTGACCCCGGTTGCTTTAATATATCCAACACTAATGCATTTGCATAGTGCAAAACCTTCCCTGTCTTTATTTGGCAATTCGCAAAGCGGCAAGGCAAAGGGGGTGTGTGTGGGACGACGACGAAATTGGCTTTCGCTTTTAACGTGCCCGTTCGTTTCATTCACCTGAAAGCATACATGATACATGCAGAATATACGGGCAAATGTTACACACGCGAAATGCGCCAAGGAATTTTCAGCTGTGCAGATGAGACGAGCTCCGCGGGTGGATGTCTGGAAGGAAGGATCGAGAACTTTCGTACCGTTTCCTTTACTTTAGTTCAAAAGCGTCGACCTCCGCCGGGTTCGTCATCACTAGTAAATTCGCAGCCTTTCAGAGCGAATCAAGACCGGCAGGAAACTGCGAAAAATTATTTAGACGCCAAGACAGTTAAAATACTCAACAATAAATCCAGTCTAAACGTTGTGTTAAAAGTTCAATTACCTACAATTTTCTAAAAACACACAGTACATTTTTACAACAGTCAAGCTAGTGTGAAAAAATAATTGTGAAAAATGCCGTCAGCAAAGGCACCTGCGATTGGTATTGACTTGGGTACAACTTACTCCTGCGTTGGAGTATGGCAGCACGGAAAAGTTGAAATTATCGCAAATGAGCAAGGGAATAGAACAACCCCGAGTTACGTGGCTTTTTCGGACACGGAGAGATTGATTGGAGATGCTGCATCCAATCAAGTAGCCATGAATCCACATAATACCATATTTGATGCAAAACGGTAAGTCTGGTACTTTTTTCAATAATTTTTCAAGTGTTCGGAAGATTTTGCTTAACTTTGTGCTGTAGATTTTTTTCAATATTTACTAAAGCAAATCACGAACTCAAAGAATAGAGAAAAAGTATATACCTTATGTAAACTCATTAAACTTACTGTACTAGAGCTCATGTACACTATTTCAAAAAGTTACTGGCGAATAGAGTAATCATAAACCAACAATTTGGTACATGAAAGATGCACGATACGCCTGTCTCAGGATGCCCTATGATCTATAATTTTTGAAGATTGTATTTTATTATGTTTTGAATTTTAACAGGTTAATTGGCCGTAAATTCGACGACCAGAAAGTTCAAGACGACATGAAGCACTGGCCATTCAAAGTTGTCAAAGTTGACTCCAAACCCATGATTGAAGTTGAATTCAAGGGAGAAACAAAACGATTCTCGCCTGAAGAAATCAGCTCGATGGTCCTCAGCAAAATGAAGGAAACGGCTGAAGCGTACTTGGGACAACCTGTCAAAGATGCCGTCATTACTGTTCCTGCTTACTTTAACGACTCACAGCGGCAAGCCACAAAAGATGCTGGTGTTATTGCTGGGATTAATGTCCTCAGGATAATTAACGAGCCGACCGCAGCAGCCTTAGCGTACGGGCTGGACAAAAACCTGAAAGGAGAACGCAACGTCTTAATATTTGATTTGGGCGGAGGAACATTTGATGTTTCCATATTGACAATTGATGAAGGATCCCTCTTTGAAGTTCGATCAACTGCTGGTGACACACATCTTGGTGGCGAAGACTTTGACAATCGATTAGTGGCGCATTTCTCGGAAGAGTTTAAAAGGAAATACAAGAAAGACATGAAGTCTAACCCCAGAGCACTTCGGCGCCTCAGAACAGCCTGCGAACGAGCGAAAAGGACTTTGAGTTCCAGCAGTGAAGCTAGCATTGAAATTGATGCACTTTTTGAAGGAATGGATTTCTACACAAAGGTTTCAAGGGCTAGATTTGAGGAGCTTTGCATGGACCTCTTCCGACAAACCATGGATCCTGTAGAAAAAGCCTTGAAAGATGCCAAGATGGACAAAGGTCAAATTCACGATATTGTACTTGTTGGAGGATCTACCCGAATTCCCAAAGTTCAAAAACTCCTTCAAGATTTTTTCAATGGAAAGGAATTAAATAAGTCAATCAATCCGGATGAAGCCGTAGCTTATGGAGCAGCAGTGCAAGCAGCTATTTTAAATGGAGACGAAAGTGCAGCTATCCAGGACGTCCTCCTTGTAGATGTTGCACCACTTTCCCTTGGAATCGAAACAGCTGGTGGAATTATGACGAACATTATTGATAGGAACAGTCGTATCCCCTGCAAGCAATCCAAAACATTTACGACCTATTCAGATAATCAACCTGCTGTTACAATCCAGGTATTCGAAGGTGAGCGGGCAATGACAAAGGACAACAATCTACTTGGAACGTTTAGTCTGACTGGTATTCCACCGGCCCCTCGTGGCATTCCTCAAATTGAAGTAACCTTTGATATTGATGCAAATGGAATTCTCAATGTATCTGCGAAGGATAGCAGTACCGGAAAATCCGAAAAGATCACAATCAGGAATGACAAGGGTCGACTGAGCAAAGAGGAAATTGAAAAAATGCTGTCAAATGCTGAGAAGTACAAAGCAGAGGATGACAAGCAAAAGGAAAGGGTTGCAACCAGAAATCAGTTGGAAGCATACGTTTTTGGCGTCAAGCAGGCAGTGGAAGACGCCCCGGCAGATAAAATCCCTGAAGCGGAGAAGACTGCAACGGTGGCCAAGTGTCAAGAAATGTTGAAATGGCTAGAAAACAACCTTCTTGCTGAGAAGGAGGAATTGGATTACAAACTTCAGGAAATCCAAAAAGAATGCACACCAATAATGACGAAATTGCACGGCGGTGGAGGTCGTCAGGCTAATGGCGAGTCTGGAGCAAACACAGGAGATGTGGATTAATTTTACTTATTACGCGTGTATTTATTTTGACTATTAATATCGCTTCTCGCTTTTATCAGACTGATTTCACTGTAAATTGTCCGAATGTATTACTTTTTAAGGGTAGTATTGTAATTGCTTCAGTAAATTAATGCCCTCCGCACGTGCAAATCAAATCTAAATTATTTATTTCTTTGGGATTAAATGCAAATGTGTAAAATTGGAGAAGCCCAAAAATTTATTAAATAAAAATAATTTAATATCTTATTTTGCATCACTTACTTTCTCTGAACTGCAGATTACTGGCCCGTCGTTATACTCCTTCATCTAATTTTAGAACAGAATAATTCCACGTGCTACGTGGCCAGTCTAGCAGTGGAGTGCCAAAGTCGACCATAAAAAAATAAGACTTGACAAAAAATTATAGTGACATTTCCGCCTCCTGTGAACTCCTTCGCAAATCAGAGGATCAGGCCAGGGCTAGACTGTGCCCCATAAAATGAAAAGTTAATACTCTGTCACATGTCTGGCGGACTATTACATATTGAAAGATGTTGGTTGCTTTCGATTTCTTTACCTCTCGGCTTCAATATTTTACAAGCAGTGTCGTGCACTTTGCTTTATGAAATGCTGGTAACTCGTATACTGCGAATTATACTTCTAGTGCATTAGAGCTTGCGAATTAGAGAAAAAGTGCAGTTGTTTTTATGAACGTTATATTTATTATTTGTTTTTTAAACAACGTATTATTCCATCGAAACATCAACATCTGGATAAGGGTCTGAAGAAAGTTCAACAACCGCATTTCTGGCATGCTGCAACTCTTTTCGGATTTCTGGTGTAATTTGATAATGAACCTTGGAACGAAGCAACGCATGAAGTGCTTCATTCTGCTCAGGGCTGATGTGCTCTTTGTACCGTTGAACAAATACTAAAAATGCCTGATGCCAAAGTACTGGGAGTTCTCGCTTATCATGCTCAAATCTAAAAATGCCAAATACAGGAGATTAATGGTGATAGTGATAAATTATTCTCAAAACTACAACAAACTCTTACTTGAGAAAGTGATGACAAACTGCGTCAATAGCCCTGTATGGCAAGGCATACTTTTTATCCAGGAGAACCCTCAAGAAAATGGAATTTGCTCCCGTATAATCCATTTCCGCAATGCGGATCAGCGCGGCAGAGGAATGCATAATTGGAACTGAATTTTTTGATAAAACAGATCCAACAATAACGGCCTCTCTTAGAGTGCAAGTTCCAGACTAACAAAAAATAAAAAGTATTGCATGTGAATTCATCAGTGCGGTGCAGTTCGTAGGTCAAGAAAGTGTTCTCACTTCTAACATGGGTAACACAATACCCTTCATAAATGCACCAGGTTTAAAAAGTGCTTTTCGGAGTGCTTGATAGAGATGAAAATTAAGTTTCTTATATTCGGCAATATCATCCCGAACACGCGGTAAAAGCACCAAATTGTAAAACCTTTGTGCCATGTTTTCCTTCAAATTGGATGCAAATATTCTAGTTGCCTGATACATGGTTGCAGCAGTCCAACCAGATGGGTCTAAAATATATGAAAAATTTTGTCACAGGATCTTAAGAGAACCATAGTTATTCTTAGTTTGCTCTCTCACCAGTAAGATGCAGTATTTGCTCCCAGTTGGTTAGTCGAGGGATTATTTTGAAGGCTTTAGGCAGCTTTCCACTTCGATATCTGCTCAGTACAACACGTATTCCTTCATACAAATCCTTCACGCGCGGCTCCAATTCTTTTGTAGGAAACTCTGAAACAATTATAACAGTCTAGTTCGAGTTCCTTCCCACCTTACAGACTTTTTCCCTTTTGTGCTAGCTAGCACAAATAGCATACAGGGTACCATTAAATACGACTTACCAGATTCTGAGCACTGAGATTCCAATTCAGTTTTTTTCTCTGTAAATTTTTCCATTATCATATCTCCCACGTTTTTGCTTCCTTCCAATCCCAATTTCATAAACATTTCCAAAGCTTTCTCCTCCTCTGGATCAATAACCTAGAAAATTTCTTATGTAAGACAGCAAATATATTTAGTGGAGGAGAGCCTTACAATTTCTTCCTGTTCATATTGATCTCTTTCCTTTTTGGAAAACACATTAAATTCGTCATCGTCTGAGTCATCAGAATCCAAAGGCCCCCGTCGTCCGAGAGAAATCTCTTGAGAAGCCTTCTTTTGAGAAACTTTTGAATTAGAGCCATCACCATTTCCATCGTCACCATCTAGACCTTGCTGTTGACGACGAGCTTGCTTCAATATTTTTTGTGTTAGCTTCTCATCTAAAAACTAAGAGAAGAGAAAATTTACATTAATGCAATAATAATCCTAATTGCTAATTACATGCAAACAGTAAGAATATTAGTCTCACTTCCGGATCATCTACAGTTGACGGTCGACTTTTGTTCCTTTGTTTTGCCTCCGATGGGTCCACCACTCTGTCAGAAACAATTTGTTCGGCCAATGAAGAACGACCCATTGGGTTATTCCGAACACATTTCACCGATTTGTCTTTCTTTGACTTTCCCATTTTGGAGCACTTCTACAAGTCGTAAGATCAAGTTGATCAACACAGATCTCTATATAGAAAAATAAAGAAATTGTCAAAAGAAGGATTGGATGTTGTTTGTAAGCCCCACTCCTCGAACCGCGACTTCCCCCAAATGAAGCAAACCGATAGAAGAATTTAATTTAATATCACCAGCTCGCCTCTCTAACTAGCAAATTACTTACCTTGCCGTAATCAAACAAAGCAGAACTCCTGTGATGCCGTTTCAGCCCGATTAAAGATTGATTACTGATGCATTCAGCTAACAGAACCTCAAATCCGTCCTGATTTCTCAAAACACCTCCTAAGCCCACATGCGGTAAAGGTTTGAGCATGCCGGCAATTCGCAATGTGTTCATTTGCGCCAACCGCACAGGTTATGCTGTGGCGGAAGAATTAAACTCACAAACTCGGGTATTCGATGTTTATCAAATGTCATACACTCATAATACACTACACGTATAGAAAAGGGAGTATAATCAAATCAAAGCTTGAAGATTTGTGATTCTGATTAATAATGTGTAGTGTATTAATTTAGTGTATAAGCACCTGCTCCACTTCTGATTGATCAAAGGCATCGTTTGCGGACAGCATGCCAACTTACCGATTGAAAGAAGGCCCCTTGATAAGCCGCTGTTGACTGCCTTCAGAAATCAGCAGAATTATCAGTTATCGCCAGTAAGTATTTTTGTTTTTCGGCCTTATTGCGCTTGGTAAGTGATTTGCAACTAAGGTCATGTGTGGAGGAAGCACAAGATTTGTGCACCACTTTCTATGTACGATAGCCAAGTAGTGGGTGATTAATAATACCGAAATGAAATGTTAAATATCAATAACTATTACGCATATTCCTGACCACGAAACTCGCAAGCTCAAGAGTCAAGACATTGCAGGCAAACTGAAATTATGATTAGTATTTTTAATATAATCCAGTGCAGCTGTAGCTATTTCTTTCAATACTCAGGATTGTTACGATTCACGATTACGTAAATACTAAAGTCGAGAGCCGTGCTGGAATGAATCGAGTGCCGAGTAAGTGCATGCCGTTCACGTATGACGCGTCATACGCATACTTGCCCCAACCGCTGCTGTATGACCACTATGACCTCTGAATTCTTGCAAGTTGACAGTTCAGCAAATATCAATAATGGCTAGATTCAATTTCTGTAATACATTGTCAATTGCGCGAACGCGAACAATGCCATATGATTCTGAGAATAAAATAGGGTTGATAATCGTTAAAATCTTTTCGTTTAGTAAATGTGCTTTCCATTAGCTACAAGAATTCCATAGTAAACAAAAAACAAAAATGATCCAGAAATTCCAGCATGTCAGAATTCATATTTAACACTAGCGAATTAATTTAAGTATCTCTAGCAATTATGTGATAAGTATCATCTGTAATCAGCAATAATCTTTTACCTAACCAGTAACCACAATACATTACACAAATACACAAATATACAGCGTTGAATTATCATGAATTAAGCGAGGTCTCTTGCCCTCGTGAATTCACTCGCTGAGATATCGTTTGTAACACACAGGTAACCTCAGTTCATTCCACCGATGCAAATGCAATGTTTAAAGTTATCATTTGAGTAAGGGAATGAGGATTATTGTTAGAGTGGACTACGAATGAGTAATTGGTTTAAAATAGTACTACCACTACCTGCTTTTAGCTTTATTGGTGCGCTTTGACTTGTTTTGATGCTTGAGAATGAGTGATAACATGGTAGAAGCGTTACGTTAACGTTGTATTATTTACGCAAGCTTAGCAAACAATCGATCAACTGATTATTCACAAGTTTATGAGCAACTCGTACTATTCTCAAACGTTAGCACTCCATCCAGTTCCCTTTTACGGAATTCCTCACTCCGATTTACAAATCAAATCACCCAAGTCATTCATGATTCATTCATTCATAGTTTATTTATTAAACTCAATGTCATAAGAATTAACTTTTGTAAACGACAGGAGCTGCATTAAACGTAGATATCTTATGCTAAGTACCTAAGCCGGGCATTCCTCAGGTAGTTTTGGTTTTTACTTACTTCCATGACTTACTATGATCACGCCATTCTCCAATTCTGATACAGATTTTTGTCCTCAGTTATCATATCAGTTTCATTAATAAGATTTATTTATTCGAAATTTGCAAAGTGATTTGCTATCTCGCTGTTACACGGCGAAGATCTTTCAATGGACAACACAAGGAAGGAGCGGTGTTGGGGTAAATCCATGAACATTTACGCAAGCCATGTTCTTGCGAGTTGGGGAGATCGAATGTGGTCATTTGCTGTTGGGCTATACCTGGTCGTTCTTTTCCCAGAATCTCTTCAGGTTTTGTGCTCCATTTTTATAACTATTGCCAATATTTTGACTCAATGATCAGTTAAATAACAACGCCATAATTTGTTCTCTCAGTTAACCGCAATCTATGGATTTCTTTCTTGTGTTTCTGCTATTCTTTTGGGAGCTTTCATTGGTAAATGGGTTGACAGAACTGAGAGACTCAAAGGTGATTAACTTTGCATTGAATGTTGGTGAGGTGATGTGCATGTATAATATATTTTACTTCTCGTGTCCAGCTGCTCAGATCTCTCTTCTTCTCCAAAATACAATGGTGATCATTTGTGCCGCTCTCCTAATTGTACATTTACATTACACGGATGAAATGTCAACTGTTTTGGACGGCGCTTTAGGAGTTATTGTAATTTCTCTTGTTATTCTATTTGCAATAATTGCCAGTTTGGCCTCGATCGCTACAAAACTGGTGTTAGAAAAAGATTGGATCGTTGTTTTGTCTGGAGGAAACGAAACACTTCTTTCAAGTATGGCATTTTATAGTCAACCATGTTAAAGCGGTTGAAAAGTAAATACCCGTTTGATTGTATATTGAAACAGAAATGAACGCAACAATGAGAACAATAGACCTAAGTACATTTATTTTGGGTAAGTTGCTACTTTATACACACGCACATAAGGAACAAGACTGACAATGTTATTAATTAAACTTTTGATTAGCTCCAATTCTCGTCGGTCAAATCTTTACCTATGGATCACATGTAATAGGAGCAGCCTGCATTGCAGGATGGAACATTTTTTCAGGATCTATTGAATATTATTTACTTATTGTTATATACAAGTCTACTCCTGAGCTCAACAAGCAAGTGAAACCTCTACCAACTATTCAAATTGATTCTCCTCAATCCGTGGGAACTGTAATGCTGGCTAACAATAATAATCCTGAGCCGATAAACCCAGCGAACACCCCAATTTCACCATCTGTACATGATGAAATCACATTTGAGAATTTATCCGAAATTTCTCTTGTAACGCCAAAATCTCAGAGATTCCAATTACAAGGGAATGGGAATGAAAAATCGAAGGGTGCTATTCGAAAGAATATTTCTAGTCTGAAAATTAAAATTCAAGAGTCGAGGAATGGCTGGAGAGACTATTTTGCTCATCCCGTTCGGAACGCTGGCATTGGACTTGCATTTTTGTACATGACAGTTCTGGGCTTCGATAGCATTACTACAGGTAGCGATAAAATAACGACTTTTCAAAAATTAGGTCTTGCTAATAGCCAACACGTCTGTCGCAGGTTATGCATATTCGCAAGGTGTCAGTGAGTCCATTCTTGGGATTTTAACTGCCGCAGGAGCTGTGTTTGGGATTTTGGGCAGTTTATCTTTTCCCTTTCTCCGAAACAAACTTGGGAAATTAGTAACTGGAGTTCTTGGATTTGGGGTTGAGACAACTTGCTTGGTGTTGTGCTTGGTTTCAATTGTGACACCAGGCTCACCCTTCACACACAGGGACAAAATGTCATTTGGGGGACCTGCGAATGAATCCGACGAATGTCCACAAAATTATACCAGACTTGAGTTTGCAGAGGGAAATAATAGATCTGCTTCTGTTTCGGAATTATGGAATTGTAATATTTCAGTGATTCTTCTCCTTGCTGGTATTGTTACTGCCAGATTCGGTGAGTCGTTTGCCTCTTCCATAACATCTCTTGAAATCAGCTCTTGAAATTATTTTAATCAAGCTTGAACTTCTATTCTTTAGGGTTATGGGTAGCTGATTTGAGTGTCGTTCAAATTTTCCAAGAAAGAGTTCCTGAGAATCAACGGGGTATTCTGAATGGAGTGCAAGCCTCATTAAACCAGTGTATGAATTTGGTTAAATTCCTCATAGTCATTATTTTGCCAAAGCCAGGCACGTTTGCCTATTTAATTGTCGCCTCGTGGTTGTTTGTTTTCTCCGGGTTAGATTTTCAATTAATGCACACAATCTGAAGACTTGCTTAATATACTTTGTTTTTAGATGGGTCTTTTTTATGGTTTATGCATGGAAAAATCGCTCGGAGCATATTACACCAAAATACTCCGCAAACATTCCTACGGTTTCATCGATTGTTGACGATAAAAGCCAGAATGGAAATGATGAAATCGAATCGGGCCCACTCTGAACAAGCATATTTCTGATGATTTTATATTCAGAATTTTAACAGTATCTAATAAATTCAAATATATATTTTATTGATTAGCTCGGTTCTGTTGCATTCATACTCATTTCTATACTATATGGTCATTGCATTGTTTGGAAACTCGCCTTAATGCTTTAAGATAATTAAGGTCATCATAACATAAATCTGGTTAGTTTAGCTAATTGCGCTCATCGCGCGTTTATACGAGTCGTCAATTTTAGCACCCGATCGCGGGGCAAATCTGGCATAGAATTTATGTGTTGAGCAGAAATTAGGTGGAAGTGGTGAGTATGTTAGGTGAGGTTGTCACACTTAACACTTGGTTGTTGTTTGCTTGACAGGGCAGAAGATTACAGTTACGTGCAAAAATGACACTTTTTTAAGAGCTGTTTTATTTGAACGGACAGGTTAAGCACAAAATAGTTTAAGAATCTGCTTTAAGCTTAAGCATATTTTTCAAGACTTTTCAATTCCGATTGGTTTGTCTTACAGGTTGGAAACAAAAAGCAGTCATCATGAGTCTGGGCAAAGGGGACCGCTTTGCCTCCGAAGAATTCTCCGTAGAAAAATGTAATTTCTGGCTGTCTGATTCATTATTAATTTAATATGTTAATACATTATGTCTGTTGATTATCGCAGATGTAAGTGATGTGAGCGCGCAATGTGCGGGTGGAGTAGAAATGAACGTCCAAAAGGGAAAACTCCAAAATATTTCTGATGAGACACATTTGGCCTTGAAACGAAATGTCTTCCAACATTACGAGCAGTTCATAGAAACTGCGAAGGATATCTCTTGTGAGTTTACCGCGAATATATTTTTTATTGTGCTCTGAATTTCACAACACTACATTCATATTCCGTAGATCTGGCTGGTGAGATGTATCAGATTTCGCAAGTGCTCCGAGATCAGAAAGCATTAATTCAGAATGTATTGGACACATCCATACTACCTGCTAGGAAAGCACAGAATTCAATTGGTCAAAGCCCAACAGATGAGTGATAAACACAAACCTGCCGAGGAAGAGTCTCGCAAAAAGTTACTTAGCATTTTAGAGAAAGTTGAAGGCGCTGGGGTAATTGGGTTTTATTCATTCAACATAGGCCAAATAAGAATTTTTTAACGGGCTTCCTTGCCGTTTGAACACCGTGTCTCAAATTACCATCGTATTAGTAATAGACTTTTATATTCGAGCAGTTGTCAAAAAATTTTGTGACCCCTGTATTCTGTTTAGGAAATAATTGAGAATGAATCAAGAAACCTGATATTTGAAGGGGATTTACTTGAGATTAACCCAGACAATTATTCTGCCGTTCAACGAAAAAGAGGTTACCTGTTCAATGATGGAATTATGTTGGCTGTTTGGGTTACAACTAGGTATGGGAAATTTCGGTGTTTTACTTTACATTTAATATTTAATACTCGGTAGTAGTAGTTCTAATACTGCTTGTTTTGCAGACGAGGGCCACAACGTTATAAATTTGAAGCGTTTTACGAATTGGCATCGGTTGGACTTGTGGTTAATATTCGAGATCCGGAATGTCCAAAGCACACTTTTAAATTATTGATTTTTCCCAGCGTACATTTGTTGCAATGCCCAAATCAACAGGAGAAAGTAAGTTCATTATATTTTATTTTCCAAGCGCGTGCTCCACTCCACTGCCAACTTTGATTTTAAAGGAAGCCTGGATCAATAATGTTGAAGGAATGCAGAAAATTTTACGAAACCCTCCAAAGCTTGGAACAAAGTCCATGAGCCTTGAAAGCCCGGTTCAGGAAACACTGCCGTCTTTTCCGTCCTTGGATTCAGAAAGAGCCAAAAGCCCTGAGGAATCTCTCGGCATGATGTCCTACCACCACTCATTACCCGAGTGGGTTGTCGACATTCCAGAGGATCTTGACGTTTGGATAGCCCAACGAAATTTCACGGAGGCTGTTGACCTTTATGACACATTCAAAGAGTTTTTGGAGTCTCAGCCCTCGACAATCTATCTAAAGGATTTGAAGTATGTTTTATAGTCGAACTATATTTATTTTATATGATCAATTGTGTGCCAAAAATCATTAGATCCAAGGTTGACTCAAGAATCAAGAGCCTAATTGATGTCATTGTGGGGGATTTGGAAATTTTGACACCCGAGAAGATTATGCAGGGTGGGCCCAGATCGAGTAAAAAATCTGTAGATTTGCTTGTTCGACTTGGCAGAGAAAGTCAAGCCTCGCAGTTATTTCTAGCCCATCGATCTGCTTACATAAATAACAGGTAACAAGATAATTCAATTTTTCAAGGAAGCAATTTGCACCCCCTTTTCTTATACTAGGTTGAAACGTTTGAAAACTGAAGGGAAAACGGAGGAGCGAAATCAGATTTACCTTGAACATTTAGTTCGGATCTTCTTTTCAAGCATTCTTGAAACAATTAAGGAGTACAGAAAGTCGTTCGCCGCTAATAATTCTGGAGCAGCATGTAATTAACCATAAGAAGCACTCAAATAGTAGATAATATATTAAGGAATATTTTGTTTTAAACAGCTTTAGTTGTGTGGGTCAACAACGAAGTTAGTGGATTTGTTAATTTATTCTGCCGACAATTATTTACCCCTCAGTCCCACTTGTGCACTATATCTAAATCCGTCTTAAAATTGAGGTCCGAGAGTGAAAAGGTATTTAAATTACACCTTTTTAGTAAGTATGTGTAAATCTTTTCCTAACTCTACATTTAATTGTTAAATGTTAACACAGCTTCTTGCTTTGGGAATTGACATGACGGCCATTGTGGATTCCCAGCTGCTGCTTCTTGTTGAAAGAGCTATAATAGAAGCCAAGGATAAATTAATTGAGGGAGTGAGGCAGAGGTACCGGTCACAAGAAGAAGTCGGCACTGAGATGAAATTTTCCGATCAAGGATCATTCAATAAAACACTCTTCGAAATGACGGAGCTTGGAGTTCCTAATTTGCAAAGTTTCTTGAAAGGTAAATTGTTTTCTGTCTCAATTATTCGTGTATTTTGCCATAAATTGCAAAACTTGATTTTTTTAACCGTAGGCGACTTAACACTGGAGTTAAGCGGAAATACAATCTTGTTTTCTAAATCTTGGCTGAATTTGTGTAAGGATCTAACGGATCTGATTGCTCCAGAGTGGCAAGCTACAACAGAGACAGCAATCTGTGAAGTAATTTTGGTTGAACTTAAACACCTTGAACATGCGCTAAACAGAGTCAGAAAAAATCGAGATATCCCAGCTACGCACATTTTGGAAAAGAACGCTGAATTTGTTTTGGATACGATCTGCATTTCAGCAAATAAGATGTACGAGAAAAGGATGGGACAACCATTTCCGGAGCTGACACTCATTTCCGAGGAAAGTACGCTGCGTTCGAGTAGACGATCAACACCTGTTGCATCGACTACTCCGAAGCCATCATCTAAATCTATTAGGTTTACGTCACCAGAATATGTTTAAATGTAGGGTTGGGGTGTATTTTCGGCAATTCAAGGCTAAGTATACACAATAGTTTTGGTGGTGCCCGGTTAATTAAATGTTTATAAGATGGGTAAAGGATTACATCTTGTGGTTAAAGATTGTCGTTGAAGAGGCAGTGAGGTCAATTGGATTCAATTTGTTACGATTGTATTTCTCGGACCGTAGTTTAGCACTATTGAACACGTCTGCTCACTGGAAAGGTTAGTCGGCATTGAGTTGAGTAATGCTTATCTCAACATAGCTTGATCGCCTCTCTCAAGTTTTGGTTTGGAGTTAAGAAATATCTTTGAATAATGGCAATAAATCAAATGTCTATGCCAAAGCCAAACACATACCTAAGCAACAGTTATTAGCACGAATGATTACATTGCATTTGAGCTGCCTAAAATATAGTATTTATCCTTAGAAACTGAATTACTAATTTGAAATTGAAAATATTTTCATTTCACACGAGAATAGTCTCCTTCAGAATATTTTAAGCCTCTACTCCAGTTCAGTTAGTAGCATCTCCGTTTTCCTCTGCTGCGCGTATTTCAGTTCCTTGAATCTGTTAAATCAAAAAATTTCAAGCCTCTTACAATGGAAACTGGAAACAATTCGATTAATTCATGTTCTCAGAATTTTCCCCCGGAAGAAACATTTTTACGAAAATGAAATGAAATAGAAAGTATGCAAATACACTCGTAGATTGTACCATACAATACTTAATAGAAGTTGCACCTTTAGTTGGAAACCAAATAATTTTGAACCACATCATGAAGCTTTGTTGTGCACTGGTAAAAACGTTTCGACTGAATGTGCAACTTAGTGATCTACATCCTCATTGCTACCGAATGCTTATGCAGGTGGTACAGGTAAATTCATCCGATCCGATGATTTGGTCTTTGTAACGTAACCCTCAAGATGAACAATTCGGGACGACAGATGGTTTCTTTTTTCAGATCTTGCAGTCCTGATGCGTGTGGGTAATGGGTAAGGTGTTGAGAAACCCGGACACGAGTACGACTACGACCAAAAACACACCAGCATATCCGCAAATCAAGCTCGGTTCCATCCGTACCATTCCTCGCGTTTTTTCTGCATTTCCTACTTATTTTAATGCCCGGTTTCAATCACAACTTCATAATCATGAGACGCACTCGCGGGCGGAGCGGAGTCAGGTTTTATGATTTTTACCTGACTGGATTGGCTCCAACGAATTAATGATTGCCCGCTGCACTGCGGACAGAATATAGTACGAATTTTTCCAACAGAGGCTCAAATAGCAATATGTTCTTATAGGCGTTTTTAAATCATAATTGTATGCCATTGTATTCGTAAATCAAAACATCCAATTGGAGCTATTTAGAAAGAAAGCAAAATCATTGTAAAACAATACATGGTTAATTTTACTTCACTTTGTAAGGCAATCACTTAAGCTGATTAACATTGACATATTATCCTTTGAAATTCCAATCCAAGGATTTTATTACATTGCCGCATAGAATTTTCATTCCATAACCGCAGTGCACTGCACTGCACTGGTGGATAGCCCCAATACCACTACCTTTAACAAAATTGCTTTCGACAAAGTATCTCCAGAAATTAGATACTTTAGCAATGATGTTGACGGCGTTATTTGAGTCGATCATTGTCGGCGCTCCATCATGCCCATGTATTTTGTTAGAAATTGCGTGCCTTAGTGCTTGGCCTTTTATTATATTTGCAAAGGGGGAATCCATCTATCTAGACCGGCTTCCTTTCCTCCCTGGCCTTGCCTTGCCTTGCCACACGGCTCGTCAATTTAGCCAAATGGTTTTTAGAAAAGAACCGGATATTGAGTGATGTACTGCACTAATGCTTGTACGTAGCGATTCGTCTCCTCGTCATTCATGGATGTATGTGTGTCTGGTTGTGGTTAGAAAGGCGAAAAGGGAATTTTTGTCGGAAATTGACCTCAGAAAGAAAGGAGGAGGGGAAAGCCCAACTAAAAAATTCTCCCCGTCCGCGTCCGCCCTCCAATTCCAGGTGCGGCACGACGTGACGGAAAGACAAAGAGGGAGGAATGCAAAGGAATAGAAAATCGGAAGGCACGGGGATATGCACGTCAAGTGAATTGCAGTGAAAAGGTGAAATGTTTACTGAAGGAGATGAGGGAAAAGAAAAAGCTTCAAACCGGATGCCGGACCTTTTCTCTCCGTGTTTGCACTTCCACGGCTCCGGAGTTTGGGGGAAGGAAGGAAGTCCGCTTCTGGTTTTTAAATACGTCGATCTGGAAACACGACAGGGAAAGGGGATGGAAAGGACAACTCAATTCTCTTGCGCTCGCTAGCTTTTTTGTAGTGAATTAGGTGATCGACGGCGGAAAACCTCAAGTATGTTTGGAAATTGGAAGACATGGGGGCTGTATGTAAATGCAAATTGATCCAAGTGAAAAGATTTACAATCGTTTGACGTCAAGAGTTGTTGCAGTCGTTGTGAGTGTGTCTAGGCTTCATAAAGAGTCACTAGTCCATTTACATATTTCATCGCCCTCCCCATACGTCGTGCTCGAAATACATGTTGTGCCGAGGATTCTTGTGAGCCTGCAATGTTGTTGAATGGAAAAAGTAAAATAGTTACCCCCTTTTGCACCCCACGCCTCGCAATGTCAGAAGATAGAATCCTTTCCCGCTAAATCATTCTGTTTTGGCTCCGCATCTCTTGTATGTAGCCAACATGACTCTCAAGTGTCACTCGGCAGATAATCCGTACCTAAAATCGGGTGAATATTGAATTTGTCTGGATGAATCATCATCATAGCCCATGAAATATTGACTTGAGATTGTCCACTTGAAACCCTATCGAAAAATTTCTCCAGCGGAGATGATCAAATCTTATTAGGGTCTGGTATTTTGTGTTTAGTCCACCCTCCTCCTCCAATCCTTTCGTTCTTCAACGCAAATCAACGTCATGTTTCCCAAAATACAATACACGGCCGACACGGCGGGAGCAAGACCGGGAAACTCGACATATGCACTTGTGTTGGAATTAAATTTTAACCCTGCCCTGATCAAAATGTCAAAGTCCACAGCTTTGCACATAGCAAAAGTATTATTTTTGATACACCCGTTCAAAGGCTTTTGTAATTGAGTTAGACGCGACGGAGAGGACGAGATGGACGAGGTCTGCCTTCAATTTTACTTTGATGATCCACCCCTTGCAATGTATATGGATTTTGATGGGCCACAGAAACAGAAAGTATTTTTACGTGATGAAAACCGAGCAACGTCGTACCTAATTCCTTACCTCATCGTTTTGAAAGATTTTCTTTCTGAGCTGGATTTACTGGAGCCCAAAGCCAAAGCCAGGAAGCATTCCTTTTTTTCCTGGAAAAAAAGACGGCGTGCGGTAATTTGAGTTGTGTTGATTCACCAAGTAATTTCTTGTCTCCGAGATTCGGGCTGACTGGGAAGGTAATTATCCATCCCTTTGTGATCTCTAATCCACAAAGACCGAAAGGAAACCGCACGGGAGGGCCTGAACCACGAATCTCTGGACAAGGCGGTGAACAATGTTGAGTTTTCTCATTCTGACAGAGTGAAAGAGCAGGTTTGGAGGTCCGCAAAGAATTCTCCTTATTGTGGGATGATTGTAACTCCGAATTCATGTAATATTTCGTCGAATCGTAGCATAGGATTACGTTGAGTCTTTTTTTAATCAATTGTGACCATCAAAGTACAATACATATCGGCGGGGACAGCTAAGGCTATAATAATTCGGGTTCCTCAGGGATTTCTACCCAGACAGAGTGAGTTCATTTTTGGTCTGTGACAAATGACAAAGGAATATGAGTCTACGGGGTAAAACACAATTCCATTTACTGATTTACTTTTACAACAATACGAATTCATATGACAGAAATATTTCCTTACCCGGAAAACCAATCTCTTAGGATTCGTTTTTTGCTACATTGGAGTAGAGTAGATATTCACTGCACAATTTGAGAGTTTCTTTGAAACTGTCAGTTTGATTTCAAGTTATAGGAGCTCTGACTCAAACATTCAAAAGAGTCATGTTTTTATTCTGTGTTGAGATGAGGCTTTCTTACTTCCAGGTAAGAAAAATATCTTGTTTCATGGGTGCTACTGCTAACAAGCAATCGGACACCTGAACTGCAAGGTGGATGGACATCCCTATCAAGTAAGGTAGGGATAATGGTCTTTCTTGTTTGTCCTGTACCTGTGGTGCAAGCTTCCTTGGATGGGAATCTGATTTGATCTCTGATGGCAAGGGGGAAAATAATGGAAAACCGTAACTCAGCAGGCCTATTTTCTTTGTTCTTTTGGCACTTGTGTATTCCGTTCCATCATATTATTAAATCACTCCTCGGTTTGAATGGACTAACGCAAAACTATAACGAGATCCCACAGGATTTCCTCCCAAATCCGCTTTCCGATGGACCCTTATTTACCTGAAACGATTTCTAGTTTGAAGACGAGAGGCATCAAGTTATTTTCTTGCTCACAGTCAATGCTAGTAAAGTGTATCGTATTCCCTACGGGTTTTGGCAAAACGAAATCCTGTTAATGACATTTGGGGAATGATTGGCTTTTCTGACATGTCCGTGTATCCTCTAACGTGTAAAATCCAAGTCCAAGCTAAGCCCTTGTTGTAAGTTTTTTTTGTCTAGCGAAAACATGTTGTAGTGCAAGCTGGATTTTTTGCCGAAAAACGTTGACAATAATAGTAATCATGCGAAGATAAAGCCACCATTAATTTTACGAGAACATTTCCCAAAAGTTTTTTTTTTAAATTCTTAAGCACCGCGCACTACTTTCCATTTGCTATGAATTAAACTTATTGCACATATGATGGGGGCAGTGGAATTGCCATCAAAAATAGATTCAGGAAATGATGACATCAAAGGGTTGTCTATTCCCGAACTGAAGAGTCCATCAATTAAGGGAAAGGGGAAGGGATGAGTTCACACTGCGTTCCATTCCTTGTCATGCATTTGGCCATTTCGTGGATGGTCCTCCACTCCACTTTGAAAGTATGCAATGCAATTCTTTCCGAACGCATGGGAGTACTACAAATCAAATCAAATTAGTAGTTCACAGAAGGACATAAATGCTTCCATTGATTATAGGAGCTCAGTGGGGGGGAACTTGTGTAGCCATTTCCATTCCTTTTTGCATTGTGTGATGTATGTATTATTGTATTACTCTTCGCCCAATGGTCAACTTTAAGTACTACGCCAAAATCCTCAGCGAACAGCTCACTTTTCTTCCTCTTGTTCATTCCCAATTGATACGGGGCAAGTCAGGTCGTAAAATCAAAGCTGAGTGAGTAGTACCGCCGTCACAGAAAGGAAATAATTTGAAAAGCTGAAAGCGTGTCCCTTTACCATGTTATTTATTTTGTTCAACCCCGACACTCGACTACTCGACCGACATCTCAATCCCAAACCTCGTTTTCTTTGTGGATCCAAAACATTGACAAAGGATACGGAAATTAGGAGGTGGTCACTTTGCCGTGCTGCGTTTCAAATTTGAGAAACACTTTTATTCTTCCCTCTCCACTCATGTTTCCCAGCTTCCCAAACACAATTCATGAGGAAGTTGAGCTGCATGACACTTCCTACCCGATTAGTGAAACCCTTGAAACGCGTGATTCGGAGAC
>JAAXYW010001511.1:0-21085 GCA_036851895.1 Orthonychiurus folsomi | reverse complement strand
TTATGGCTCAAAGTTGTATGAGATGACAGTAATTATAATGAATGACAATTCTCTCTTTGCCGGCTCGATTTTCTTTTGTTTATCCATTTGCTTCCCACAGTTGGTTGACTGAAGTTAATTTTTAAATACTAATATCCTATTGATTTCTTGGACGAAGTATGGATGTTATTGCAGTGCTCATTTTAATATCATAAACATGGATTTTACAGAATTTTTGTTTGCTTAATTTGTTATTGCGTTGCACAAAGTCAAATAGTATCTTCATATTTATATGCTTTGCGCATTGGTGCTTCGAGACGGTTACGGTCTTATTGTCATTTAGCCTCACAGTTTGGGTTTTTACAACAAAGTTTTTGATAATCGTCTTCCAATTCCAACATAATATAGTGTGGGTTTATTATAGAATCTTAAGAGGTTGCGGCGGTGTCCCTCCTGAGAAATTTAAAGTCGATTTTAAAATTGAGACACATGCAAATCATCCTTTACCCTAGTTTCATTTCATAATCACAAAACAGAACACGCACAGTGCAACAAGAGCAAATGTTTGTTTTTCTAGTTCAAACTTTCTCAGGTGATCGGTTTGATTGTATTGCGTCTTGCAATGCGTGCATTACGAAGAAAAAACAAACCATTTGTATTAGCTGTAATGAAATTATAACAAAATACAAGTTCTAGATTGATAATCAAGTTTAATTGAATGATTACCCCAAGCTAGCAAAGCAGTAACGTCCCTTTGCTTAATAGAATTCCCACGTTCCTCCCGCCCCAGTCTGGCAGGTGCATTTGAAACCAAACGAAAATGAAAATTACGACCCCGCAGTACTCACTTGCTTTTCGATTACAACATTCTTGATTCCTTGAGAAAATGTGTTAACCAGTCTTACATGCAAATGAGTCTTACCATTATCAAGAATGAGAAAAAAGTTCACAAATTCCAATTACGTGATTTATGCAACTTCCTCCCATTTCCTTACCTTCCTGTTTTACCAACCGTTCCGTCCCGCACGCACTCATTCCCGCCGTCCGGTCCTGCAAGTCATTCAATGGGATTACAATAAAATGTTTTGTTGTAACAAACAAATAAATTACTTCAAACGACATATTTTATTGCTTTTTTGTATCCAATACTTTTGCTATTCATACAATTTACATTCTAAAGTCAAGAGGAATTTCTTTAATTCAAATCCGCTTGATGCAAGTCACTCATTGCTGATGCGCTTCTGCTTGTGGGCTTTGTAGTTTAGATCAAATTAATTCTCTATGCATAACATTAGGCACTCCCTGAATTTAAATCCAAGTCTCTTGAGCTAAGTCATGCATTCTGCTTACATTTCTACCCTTTAAAATTTTGATCTGGTTGGGATTACAATAAAATGTTTTGTTGTAACAAACAAATAAATTACTTCAAACGACATATTTTATTGCTTTTTTGTATCCAATACTTTTGCTATTCATACAATTTACGTCCTAAAGTGAAGAGGAATTTCTTTAATTCAAATCCGCTTGATGCAAAGTCACTCATTGCTGATGCGCTTCTGCTTGTGGGCTTTGTAGTTTAGATCAAATTAATTCTTTATGCATAACATTAGGCACTCCCTGAATTTAAATCCAAGTCTCTTGAGCTAAGTCATGCATTCTGCTTACATTTCTACCCTTTAAAATTTTGATCTGGTTTTGGTTCATAAGATAATCTGACGTCTTCCCTGAAGAAGCACGCACTTCACTAGCCTTGTTTTTCAAGCTTCTCGCCTAATCTCCTACCAATTTCAATAAAATCCAGGAAATACAACCAAATACTTTCCATGGTTAAGCCTAATTTCTAATTTCTCTTTGTAATGATTTCCAAACCCCGCGGGATGACTTACCAAAATGTCAAAATGGGCCAAGTGATGCAATGTTAGGGATAAGGTGTGCATTATTGGCTGGGATTATTTTTATTTCCCATTGCATCAAAATCCATTACAGTTGCTTATACAAAGTACCATAAACATAAAAATAAAACGATGATTGTGTATTTGGGAAAAGAACAATTGCGTGGCTGCTCAAAACTTCACCAACACGGAATTATTTGGTTTTACCACAAGCCACACAGGTATAGGTTAGTTGTGCTTATCCCCTCTTCATTATAGTTGAAGCTGGTAGTAAGAAGTAGGTATGAAATATGGTGATTTGATCCACTTTTGCTGACTGTTCTACTTCTCAAATACATTGCAATTTCTACTTGAAACTAATTTGTGACATTTTAAATTCTCAGGTGAGGCGAGGATGCGAAGATGATAAAACCTCTGCTTATGATCCTATATCCTCACTTCCCATAACGAACATGGTGACCGGTCACACATTCAAGAATTACTTTTGTGCTCTTTGCAACAATCAAACATTCACTGGGAGGATTGAAGTGTGGAAGCCCAGGCTGGAGTGTCCGTCTCTTTTCACAAAGGAAATGGAAAACGTGACAAAGGATGCCGTCCTCAATCAATTGGAGTATCGTCCAGACGAAGGGCGTTGGGGAATTAAAGTGTCCCGCGGAAATACCGAAACCTGGAATGGATGTGGGATTGATCCAGTTGTCCCTTCTGATGTTGAGTATTTGGTCAGATTCTGTAAGCCGGCCATCAAGGACTGTCCGGCAGGATACAACAATACAGATGTAAGTACCAAGACATTTTTGTTTTCACAAATTTCCTGCCAAGAAATGTATGTTTTATGATGACAGCGACAAGTTTCAATTTAAATGCCATAATCGTGACACTTTGTCATATGAGGGAAAGAAACGCTTTTACGATTATAGTGAAAGTTAGAAATAGTTTGAGTTAAAAGCATGTGGTGCGCCGTTTAATATTACCCCTGAAGAGAATTGTATTCACAAGTAGGATTTGCCTCATTTGCTAAAAGTTCAGTTTTGAAGTGGTTCATTTGATCCCCCAATGCTGAAACTGAAGGTGTTTTTCTAGGAATTTATTTACTGTCCCACCCATCCTCAAATGTGTACACGCATCAGTCACAATTTTTGTCATACCCGACTTTAAATTACAAATAATGGTTGCAATGTGAGAGAATTCCAGACAACAATCAACTTCCCATCAGTTGTACCTAATTCCCAGGAATTCTTCACGCATGTCGTACTATTTCCTGATTCCTTATGAAATAGTTGCTTCTTATTATTTCCTAATTCACCTTTCTGCAATTTGTTTCCGAATTAATTTATTGAACAAATTTTAACCTCAACAGAAAACTTATGGTTTGCATTTGGGGTTTGGGGTGTGTTAAGAAACATATTTTGCCGTTTTAACACGAGTAAATAACATTCAACTTAAGTTCGCACGGCATTCGTCATTCTTTCTTTGATTGTGAATTAAAATGATTATATCAGTCCTTTAGTTTTAGATAGCGCCCAAGTAATTTGTTTTTACAAACTAATGAGGTGCGCATCCTTGGCCTTTTTGGTTCCAATGCACGTGAGGTTACTCTCTGGCTAATCATATGTGATCAATTTAAAATAAGAAATACAGAGCCGCCCAGACATAGCCGCTCTCAAAGGAAACCCAACTCATTACTTTACTACTGTGATACTGTGAACATGTGTTTGATACTTTTGATTTTACTCACGCCTGCCTGTCTACATCATTAATCACTTTGAGGGGTATGTAAGCTGCCGCTGATTAAAGAGTAAAGTAAATTACAAGTTCCATTTACAATGCCTTGTTGGTCCTCAGCATCATCTGATCTTGTACTTTGTACATTACTGTAGATTTGTACAATTCGAAACGCACTTGACAAATTTGCCAACGCCTCAATAACAAAAAATTAATTTTTGAATGTTGGAGTACACTTTATGAATGATCTTGTTTTTTGGTCTCTCGTCACACAGGTTCACCGGAAATGCTTGAGTTACACCGCCACTGTCTACCACCTGCAGGAAGGTTATCGTAACGTCCACTGCGCAATCTGTAATGGAATTTTGCCAGAAAACTTAATATGCGCGCCGCATGGTACTTCACGAAGTGCCTTTCATTTTGAATTCAACCAAGCCGCATTTTCATTGCTCTTTGACCTCAACCCCGACAGTGGAAATGAAGTTGGGCGTGTGAAAAAATGTTCAAGGGATGAAATATTCGACCCATTCTTTCAGAAGTGCAGGGCAATCCTGTGCAACCCTGGGCAATATTATAAAAATGGACAATGTATTACTCCAACTACTATCAAACCATTTGATGTTATTACTGGAAATGACCTCGGCGATCTGAATGCTTCCAATTCCAATGTACTTGAAGCGAAAAAGAATCGAACGCAGGACGCTTTTGAAACTTGCAGGAAGATTGTGCTGGAGAGAAGTGAATATGAAGTTCTGAGCAACGGCAGCGTTTATATTGCGGAATACGGAAAAAGTCTGTCAAAGAAGGATTACGTTGTTCAAGGCAATGGCAGACTTGTGATCTGTGAACCACAAGCAGATGCAAAATACTACACGCAGAAATTCGGTTCGGCGTCGGGATACATCAGTTTTGCGGGAGCACTGATTTCTGCCATTTGCCTTGTGGCTCACTTGATAGCTTCTGCAATTGTACCGGATCTGAGGAATTTGTCGGGGAAAAATTTGGCATCCCTCTCAGTGGCACTTCTTGTCATTTACATCATTCTTTTGAACTTGCCTTTTGTTAGAATCCCAAGCACATCTTGTACTGTTATTGCCGTCATTTTGTACTACAGGTAAAACTATTTTCAACTCATTGAGTCAGATGTTTTGCCGAATCACGCCAGCGGTTTTAATTTCATTACCTTGTAGAATTTGCCAAGTCAGGGTTTTCTGACAATGGAAATTATTGCTAACTGTTATTGTTTACTTCCGTTTCAGTTTTATGGCCGCTTTTTGCTGGATGCTCATTCTAGCTTGGGACGTTTCAGCTACGCTAAGAAAAGGTAAAGAGCAAATTAAATCTGAGTTCAACCAACTTACAAATTAGTTCGCAATTATTATCCGGCGTATTTCCGAAAGTAGTAATATTTTCTCATAAAAAACAATTTGTTCCATTCTAGCGACTCATGAGCTTCGAGTATCGTCTGGCGCACAATGGACACGATTCATTTTATACTCAACATTTGGATGGTTGTTCCCAGCCATATTGGTCACACTTTCTGTAATTGCGGAGTTCCTTCCTGGGGATGTTATGTCTTGGCCTTACAGTCCAAATTTTGGTGCACAAAATTGTTGGTTCGGACAGAAACCCGCTCTACTAATTTATTTTGCCGGACCAGTTGGATTCATTCTTCTTTTGAATATCCTACTCTTCATTGATGCGGCACGGATGATTGCTTCCACCACACACGGCACTGCGAAGGCCAAAGCTTGCGGACCAACTCAAAGGAATTTCAAGTGAGTCCAAATATTCAGTTATTATTGAAAATGAAATTTGCAAACTTATAGGGCATTAAGATCGTGCATCATTATTGAGCGCCAGTTTTGTCATTTATTTGTCTTTACCGTACCGAGGCACAACGCGCAATAAAGTTAAAGTAGCCGCGTAAGGCTCAATTAAGGAACATGCAAAATATTAATGTAGAGAACCTTTTAAAATTTGATGCTATATTGCATGGGCCTGTTCATGGCACGTCACAGCCCCAAAGAAAAGTGAAATCACTTCATTCATCCTTGTGCATTCATCGCTACGCATATTTCTTTTGTTAAATAATTTTATTGTCCACAGGTTGTACATCCGTCTCGCAATTCTCATGGGAGTGAGTTGGATCTTGGGAATCGTGGCAGGCTATGTGGACAATCCTGTCCTGTGGATCATCTTCATTCTATTCAATACTCTCCAAGGACTCTTCATCTTTGTGGCTTTCACTTGCAATGCTAAAGTTCGCAAAGTTCTCAAAGCAAAACTTTGCTCGCTCAGAGGTTCACCGAATGCTTCCTGGACATGGTCTGGGATTGGCGATGGGAATAATCAAATCATCAGGGCCACTTCTGGGTCATCGGCCAATACCAAAAGGACAGATTTGGATGCGAGGGACTCCAATGAATCAAATTCACATCACAGTATTCACAGTCATCATCATTCTCTTGCATCTCTGCATTCTTTGACAAGTGGAGGTGGCAAGAATGGATCGAGTCCAATGTACAGAAGTCCATCCACAGAACTCTACAGGACTTAAATACCTTTGAGAGACGACAATATATTATATATTTACTTCCTTCATATATTAAAGCAGATGTCAATTTAGTTTTTAAATGATACTTCTGGCAACCTTTACGTATTACCAACTTAACTAAAAATATGTACAAATATATTCACTTTCTTGTGTTGTAAGGTGACAAGAACGGACGCGTGTTATATATAAAAAACATCTAAACATTATCTTATATTTACTGTAAGTTGAACCGAGTGAGCACCTACTCCGCAATAGTGTAAAGTAGCAAACCATCATAAATAACTCATAAATCCAATTTATGTTCACTCGCAAAAGAATACCGTTTGTTATTATTATAGATTTCCTCTTCCCCTTTGCATTTTTAAATGTACTGCTTTTGGTCACATTTTCGAAAAGCAGTCGCTGTGAAGGTTTTTTACGGACTTTATTTTTAGTGCATGGCATGAGCGTATACTCATTTTGTTCATTGTGAAAAGTTGTTCTAAAGAGTTTTATTTGTGCTGAAGTTTAATGCATACCGGTAAAGTTAGGAAGTGATGCAAGTGGTCAGTTTTTAACTCAAAGGAACGAGCGAAGGCTGTGTATTATTATTTTAAATGATAAGTGCATGTAATGGACTTATATTTTTTGTAAAAATAAAATACTCCAAAAATAAACGTGTAATTTACTTTTAGCCAAGGAAGAGTGTTCTGGAAATTATTTTCTGCGCAATTCAGAAACTATTTGCATATTTGACGGGATCATCAAACCTAACTAATGCATCAAAAATTTGTTAAAACTGATAAAAACTGATAAATGAGAATGTAATTTATAAAAAGACTTGACCACATGAATCACAGTTAAACCAGATTTGTTGATATTATTTTGCTTCCAAGAATAAATGATAATTGTTTGAGTTCAGCGAATAGTAGTAAACTAGTTATGTTGCAGTTGTAATAAACCAGTGAATAATGGAATATTAAAGTATAAATTCAGTGATTCATTTCTTTTGCTTCTTTTTCTCTGCTTCCTCCTCTTTTTCCTTCTCAACTAGTTTCACGTAATCGTCGATCTTGTCGACATCCATCATCTACAATGTAATTAGATAAACTTTAGCTTTTATTGCATGTGATGATGACTTGGCACTTGAATGACTAGCCTGCATTGGTTCCCCTCTTCGCATGATAGCAATTTCCAAATTCTTGCCACCAGACTGCACAACTTCCAGCAATGCTCGAATGGCCAGTTTTACTGTTTTGTCTTCTGTTTCGACTTCCTCTGGAGAGTAGTATTTCTCCAGGAACTCACGAACCTGCAGTTAATGTGAGTTAATTAGGTGGGGAAGTATATTCTTCCCTAGATTTGTCTAAACCAATGAGCAATATTAAAATACATTTCAAAACTCGTCCCGAAAAATCCCGCAGACTGAAAACACAACTCTTAGCTACAAATGTTTCATATTTACCGTTTTAGCATTTCTTCCAGTTGCGTTAGCTTTCCATTCGTGGTAAGTACCAGAAGGTTCAGTTTGGTATAATCTTGGAGTACCATCAGAATCAAACCCACCAATCAAACATGAGATGCCAAAAGGACGTTTGCCATTACTTTGTGTGTAGCGTTGTTTAAGTTCTGGAAATTATAAAACAAGATTACAAATCTAGTGTTCAATTCAAACGACAGGCACGATGGAGGTTGAAAATTTGGCACTGTATAAATGTGATGTGTGAACCTTACCAGCTATATAACGAGTGATGTATTCTAAGGTCACTGGATCTTCAACGGTCAGCCGATGCGACTGACATTCCACCCGAGCTCTATTGACAAGAATTCTGGCATCGGCAGTCAAACCAGCAAAGGCTAAAACAACGTGGTCATCCAATAAGCAAATCTTTCGTACAGTTCTTTCCTCTTGTAGCTTAGCTACAGATTTCTTTTCCACACCCAGAACGACACAATTTGGTCCTCTCACACCAACCTAAGAAAAATAGTGGTCATTAATTCGACCGGATAGGGGTTACTGGGCCCAAAAAAAGTTCCTTAAAAATCCCACATCCCGTGTTAGGTAGGGGATGCGTGAAATGAAATGAGTGCCGGCTCGTGGTGGAGTTCACTGACCCGAGCCTACTCCTGCTAATGTTAATTGTTGGAAGTTAGGGTGTACCTACCTCATTTCTTATTGTCATATTATGTCAAATTTTAAAACTCAATACAAACTATGGCCAATTAATAAGCTCCGGGCGGCTAATACTGAAAAAATCCAAATTATTTATGACGATAAACGATCAACACTAAAAATTTCCAAATTTTTTTATGAAGAAATTTTTTAGCTGCCAAATTTATGATCGCCATAAAGAATTTAGGAGTTTTTAGTGTTGATCGTCCTAAAAAGTTTGTATTTGACATATTATGAATGAGGAATAGAAATGAGATAGCTGCACCCTAACCTCCAACAATTGTAGCAATATTTATGTTAATTAAAGTTTGGCACAATGTTGATTAGTTTAATGACTAGACTACTACTACTCGCAAATGTAAATTCCTTAAAACTTACAGAAGTTGAGCCCTTTTTGACGGCTTCCTGAGCATATTCAACTTGAAAGAGGTGCCCGTCAGGGGAAAATACTGTAATCGCACGATCGTACTTCGCACTTCCCATTGTTGAGTCTTCAAAAGATTACTAAAGCGTAATTGATAGCTCACAACCGCAATTACAATTAAATGTTGACAAGATGAAGAAACGACGACGGAATGAATGCGGTGACTTGACGAGTTTAGGTGATTTGCAATATTCCCACGACTGGAATCTAACCTCATTGCCGGCTCTTTACAGATGGCACGGCAGGCAGGTGTCACAATGTTCGCTTCTTCAGCTGCGGAATTTCTTGCAAGCCACGCCACGCACGCACCGGGTAATAGAATTTTAGTTGGTCCTAGGACTCCTAGTCCTGTCTTCATCCCGGTTAAATAAATGAATGATAAATGAAACCACTAAAAATTAAAAAAATAGCTCCTGTCATACAAGCTTAATCTTACGGCATTGAGCATAATAAAGCTATGAATTGAATTGAATTAAAAAAGCGGCACATGGACATGGTGCTCTGCTCCGCTTTGAACACCTTGACAGTTGACACTCAACGACGCGACGGTCAGTAGTAGTGTACATTGATATATTAGATGTTTGACACATTGACAGTAAACTGGAGGCTTCGTCAAACAATAATGCAATATCCGGATAAGCTATACGCATGCAAATGCCGGAGTTACATTTTATTCGAATTCAGCAGAATAGCTTGAAGAGACGATTATTAATCGTACAACAGCAATAAAGTTCACGTGGAAGAGTAGTGGTAAACGGTGTAGTATTGATATTTACTGCACTTAATATGCAGATGAGCCCTTGCATGACCGCACTAATGACATTAACAAGTAAGGAATTCGTGTGTAAAAAAGCCCATTTGCATTAAATATTCAACAGCCACTCGAGCAACGCAACGCGCCGCGTTACAACTCAAACTAGTTGAATGGCTTTAAATAAGAGCCGCTCGAACCCCACTTATGAAATATTGATCAGCAACGAAATAACCTAAAAATTCTGAAGAACTTGTGTCATGAAATGAAATAGTCTTCCTAATGTTTATTTTCCCTTTACACGAAGTCTGAAGTACTTATTCAAGGTGATAATGGTAATATAAATATTATTTTCCTCACGGCGCAATTTCATTCGTAAACTTACTATTTACACTAAATCAGGAAGGCTATCCTTCTAAAACTGAGAATTGCTTAAAAGGAATACACTTGTTAACTTTTCTCAACGCTGTGGAAATATGCTTGCAATATTAAAAGAGTATATTCACGATAAAGGCACTCTGATTCCAAGAAGATTGGAAGAGGAGGAAGATATTAACGGGAAAATTGCAATTGTAACTGGTGCTAACAGCGGACTAGGGAAAGCAACGGTGCTAGAGCTTGCCAAAAAAGGTGCAACAGTTATTTTGGCCTGCAGAGATATGCAGAAAGCCCAAGCTGCTGCGGAGGACATTTTATCCGAAACAAGGAACGGCAGACTGGTTAGAACCAAGAAAGTACATTATTAAATGTATTTCTCATTTATTTTTCTGTCTCAGGTTCCAATGCACCTTGACCTGGCTAAACTTTCTTCTTTGTCTAACTTTGTTGCAAAATTCAAAGACGACTTTGAAAATCTTCATATTTTAATCAATAATGCGGGATTAGCAGATACAAGTGGAGTTCCCAAGAAGACATTTGATGGATTTGAAATTCACATTGGTGTAAACTACTTGGGTCATTTTCTCCTAACACTTATGCTACTCCCAGTTTTGAGAAAAAGTTGCCCAAGCAGGTAATTAGAGCCGCATCCCGCATCACGCATGCAGAGAAAGTGAATAGTTTCGCGTAAAACATTCCCCGTCCCCGCGTTCTGCTTCATTTTAACTCTACACAAAATATTTTATTAGGATTGTATGTGTGTCATCCACACTTCATTTGACAGCGGATTTCGAAGTGGAGAATTTATTTGTGGACAACCTATCCGCTGATCACCAGAAAAGCAAAAAACCCAGACCCTATGGAAATTCAAAGTTAGCCCTGTGTCTCTTTGCATTGGAATTGAGCAAAAGGCTTGTGCGAAGTGGAATAACTGTCTATTCTTTGTGTCCGGGAATTGTTGCGACGCCAATATTTGCAGGCGATTCTCGCATTGCAAACGCCGTTACAAGCATTACACTAAATATCGTGGGGCAGACTCCTAAACAGGTAAGGTCGCTTTGAAATGTTCGACAATAATAATTTCATAATGGAATAATGTTCAGCATCTGCAACATTCAGGGGTGTGAGACAATTTTGTACTGTGCTCTTTCGAAACGGTGTGCTTTCGAATCAGGAAAAGTGTACAGATTTGGGAAAGTGTGGCCGAAAGCGACAGAAGAATTGGACCACGATAAAGCCAAATTATTATGGGACAAGTCAGTGGAGCTGGTGAATGCTCCAACGGACTGGGAGTTTATTATTACTACCTAAGAGTATGTCGTTTGTGTAATTTAAAACATACCTAGTAAGAATTACTTTAATTTGTTTCCTGTTACTTCAAACTTTACAAATGTCGTTCATTGGGTTGTCAGCATCTCAGCTTAAGCATGTGTCAGCTGTGAACAACTAGTTAAACTGTATTAAAAACCGAAATATTTCGTACCTAAATGTATATATACCTACGTGTTTGACAAAGACGACATCGACACAAAGAGAAATTTTTTTATCTTCATGAAGAGAGACACTGCATTCCAATCTAATTGTTCTGACCGCAACGGCAGCAATCCGGCGATGCCACAAGTATTAACTTCTCATCTGATCCATGTGCAGTGCTGATATCCTATAACAAATCTCTTTAAATTTCTAAACATGACAAACTTAAAATTAACTATTTCCAAGAACGTGCGGTTTCTAACTTTTATGTTTGGGGTAATGGGGTAAGTCATTGAACTTCCTTTGCTTGCCTAACGTATTTGTTAGAAACGAGTACCAGTTAACCTCTTACCATTGGAGTTCGGAGTTGGAGCTAAAGATAATGAACAATGCATTATTTTACTTCATGTAATTCGCTGCATAACAAAAACAAACAGTTAATTAGTTAAAAATTATAATGTTGTGGTTGAGCAAGTAAATGCAGTCGTGGAAGGAAATCGTATAGTAGAGCAAGAGCCCATCCCGGCACCTAGTATCCGCGCTCGGACATAAAGGAAATCGCGCGAGTCCATAAATCCCGTATTGTCAACATTTCTCGCATTCGTCTTCGTGATCTTCGGTTGGAAAGAAGCAAAATTAATTGCTTTGATTACTTATTTGATCCTGTGACACCAGAGGAGACCGATTTGAATTTGCTTTTTGAGGTTCAGGGCGAGAACAACCACTAAGTACGTCAGTCATCATTTTTGCTTGTCGTTTCTACTTTTTTAGTATAGCTTGCTAGAATTTAAAGTTAAAGTTGAAATTTATCACACTAAATTGTAGCTCTTCGAGTAGACAGTAATTGCATTAAAGGTAGTGAAGAATTTATGTCTAAGATGTAATCGACTTTATAATATGTTTTTCATAGAATTAAGCGTAAAATGAGTGATTCATCCCAGCCAGCAGCCGTGGCTGGCCCAAGTGGAAATGGAAATTCCCAGGCGGCAATTGCTCAGAAAACTTGGGAACTGTCGAACAACATCGAAAACATTTCCATCGCGGATGAGATTTACCGCTATGATAAGAAACAACAGCAGGATATTCTTATTACAAAACCGTGGGAGCGAGAGTACGTTTCTTTAGTTAATTTAAGAATATTCCTTTTTACCTATCAAATAATTAAGTAATTCAATTTTTTTTATCCAGTCCTCATTTCTTCAAAGACATCAAGGTCTCCGCGTTGGCACTCCTCAAAATGGTGATGCATGCAAGGTCAGGCGGAACTCTGGAAGTCATGGGTCTTCTTCTTGGAAAAGTAAGTAGTTAATCCGAGAACTCGACAACCCATGATGAAACTTATGCCTCACATATCCGTCTACTTTCTTCCAGGTGGATGGTAACACGATGATTGTGATGGATTCGTTCGGTTTGCCTGTAGAAGGTACAGAAACTCGAGTCAATGCCCAAGCACAAGCGTATGAATACATGACTGCATATATTGAGGCTGCTAAGCTGGTAAAAAATTGTAAAAACTGGGTAACAAATTGGCTAACAAATCATGCTAATTAAAAACAATAAAACAGGTTGGGCGGTTGGAGAACGCAATTGGATGGTATCACAGTCATCCCGGCTACGGTTGTTGGTTGTCAGGAATTGATGTATCTACTCAAATGCTAAATCAAAATTACCAAGAACCTTTTGTCGCCATTGTAATTGATCCAACTAGAACAATTTCTGCTGGAAAGGTCTGCCTGGGTGCCTTTCGAACCTATCCGAAGGTAACGTTGCAAAAAATATTGCAAATTACAGTACAGAATGCTGTAGTTTATTGTTAATTGCTATTATATAGGGATTCAAACCACCAACTGATGAACCATCCGAGTATCAAACAATTCCACTGAACAAGATCGAAGATTTTGGTGTGCATTGCAAGAGCTACTACTCATTGGACGTCACGTACTTCAAATCTGCTTTGGACAGACGCCTACTGGATTCCTTGTGGAATAAGTACTGGGTCAACACTCTAAGCTCTACCAGCCTCCTCACGGTAATCACATATTCTGAATTGCACACCACGAATTATTAATCAACGTAATGACCTACTAATAATGGGTGTTGTCTAATAAATCAATTCAATATACCTACCTGAAGTTATTGTAATGACAAACTTCTTTTTCCAGAATGCCGAGTATACTACTGGACAGATATTTGATTTGTCCGACAAACTTGAGCAATCTGAATCCTCACTGGGCAGAAGTGGAACAGTACTTGGCGGAATTGACCCCCTTGAGAAAAAAGGAGAAGACAAACTCTCAAAAGCTACGAAAGACTCTTGCAAAACTACGATTGAAGTTATTCATGGCTTAATGACTCAACTCATCAAAAATCGTCTCTTTAATCAGGTGGCTTTCCAGGGGAATTCTAGCGACATGGATCAACAGTAATTATAATTAATAGCCGAACTTCAAATTGCGTTCAAATATGAAATGAACGCGAGTTGCAGAACATCTCTTGTACAGTTGTGAAGGAATGGATAATTTATTTAAGTCTCGTCAAAACTTTGAATAAACACAAATTGTCAATTCTAATTTGGTATTGCTAAATTGAATTTTTTGTAATCACAGCGGTGCGTTTGAAGTGGAATCTGCAATTGAAAAGTCCAGACGAACGTAAATCAAAACAGTCAAGAATAGGACGAGGAAAGCAGCAATTATTAGTAAGGGTTCTCGTAGTAGGTATATCTGTAAATCAACAAAAGCAATATGATTATCCAATCACGACATGAAAATGAACAGGCCAGATGAAAGTGCTAGGACAAATAAGGCTAAACATACCTTTGGGAAATTATACTCGAGAGTAAAATCTTGAATGTGATTTTCAACAAAATTCCTCCCCTCAAGCGTGGTGACAGGACGGCCAGTAACATCCAAGTAAGTAAAATGCAGGGTTCCAGGCAAACGTTTCAATTCATACGGAGTTTTTAATTTGAGATCGCTGGAGCCTTCCGGTAGTATAATCTTGACGGTGAAGTCTTCAACCACCATGGTGTCGAAAACATGATCCAACAGACGCATTTTCAATACATGTTGACTTCCATCAACATATAAGTACTCATATGAAGGCAGGTTGTATCCAATCACGTATCGTGTTTTCCAGCCGCCAAACAATGGGAATCTTGGGCGCAGGGTGACCTCAACTGAATCCAATTTCAACACCATGCTGGAGGTAGAAATGTTTCCAATGTCATCTCGGTAGTATACATCACGAGCTGATGCCGGCAGGAGTGTTTTAAATGCCTTGATGGAGCTAACCCCAGAGTTAGTTTCCCGTTGATAGTCAAAACGTGAGAAGGATCCCTTAAAAAATAATAGTTAGTTCTTAAAAATATTACACATTTCAAAAAGAAACACCTAATGTTGAAATGAAAGAAAATAATACCTTGAGCTTTGCTCCTGTATGAAGGATATCAATGTGTTCCTCAATCGCAATGTTACCCCAGTGAGAAACCTCGATTGTTCTTTCCATCCTTGTTACAGTTAGGAATGGGCTATTATTTTCGTAATGCACTACGCATTCGCTGACGGACAAGGGGGCGACATTTTCATAAGAACCAAATGTAATCGTGGTGTCCGACTGAGAGAAAGGTTTCAATTTTGTAAAACTCTCCACATTCCTTGAGGACAGCAAGACCTTGGTCGTTTGCTTCGTAGTTTTATACGGTGTGTACAAATAATGGTTTCCAACGAATTTGATGAGCTGCTTATCCTTCTGGAGGATTTCTTCTGGGAATGCTTTCAAATATTTGGTGAACACCGTTTCAACCTCCACATCCACTGTACTTCCGGGGGCTAACGGAGTCAAAAATGCAATTTGATACGCCAAGACCTCTGGTTTCTCTTTCAGTTGACCAACCGTCGCCGTCAATGCTTTGGAATCCTTCCCCGTCGTCGCCCCAATGAATGACAGATGAGATTTCAATTCCGGTTCAATCGTAAAAACGAAGAACTTGACTGGTGATTTTTCATTGTTCTCAAGTTTAATTTTATGGGTGACCTGAACCAATTGCGAAGCAATGTCGATCGTCCTGTCAGAATTGGTAACCGTGAGGGCTTCTGCCTGTAGCTGCAGCGGTGAAACAGGTCTCAGAACACTGACGAAGACAAGGGTCAATGTGACTGTAATTGACCAAATAGATGAACTCATTTCGGAAGAAGGATTTAATGGACCGTCAGGCAAAAATACGAATTTCTCTGTCTGTGGTGTGGTTCACAAACAAGAATTGAATTGGCGTGGGGTTGCACACGTCGATCGGTCTCGGCTTATGAATGTGTGTGTGTAAAAATTTTCAATCAAGAAATGCCCATGCCCGTCCGTAATGCATGCATGCATGCAGCGCCGGCATTCACCTTACCTGGCTGGATGGGCTGGATATTTTCGACGTGTCAAATGTGCAGTCGGGGCGCGGCTTTCAAAACAATTCAAAAATGACCATTGGAATTGTACTCAATGTGACATTTGTGGCTTCGGTTTTACCTGTACCGTTGTTGCATTCTTGTCCCGTCATCTTTGCACGACATCCCTTTAGTAATTTACTTTTTTTTTATAAAAAAAATTTGAATAGTATTATAGTATATATTACTAGAGCTGGACTGACTTGAATTAGAATATTCCATGTGTATGAACCACAATTATTGGTAGTCCCAAGCTTTGTTAAAAAAGAGCACTGATGGTATAGTAAATGTTTCTCATTATATTATACTTATTACCGAGCACATATTATGAAGGAAGCTTGGCAAATGTGTAATGGGATAAATAGTTTTTATTATTTCCGGCCATGCAAAGGGAAGCGAGCAATTTATTATGGGAGGAGGGAGCTTTTTCGCCGTCTAATACTCCTACCAAAGTATGCCTACGACAGTATTACAATTGACTATTGGATTAATTTGAAAATCCGGTGCACGAGAATAGTAACAAATTTGTAATAATTTCAGTCTAATTACAAATTCTTGTAGTCATTTCTTTCATTGCAGCCTTGAAATATTTCGAAATTGAAGCAATTATTTTGTTTGGATTTCGTAATCAAAGTACTTCAATCAATCATCAATCTACTCATAGACTTATCTTTTAAACTTCGTCTTTTGTATACCGCCGACCGCCCTCAAAGAACGACCTATCGTATCTTCGTATCGCCGTCCGCCTTCTTACCAATACCTAAAGCATTTGATTTTTGAAAATGGCTGCCAAACCACCAAAGAATATGATGCTGGATGTCGACGAAAAATGGTGCTTATGCCCATATGACAAATCTCACATTGTGACGTAAGTCTACTTGTAAAATAAATTTTAATAACGAAGTTAAGTTATTAGAGTTAAGTTAAGAGAACATTATTAATAGATTTAAAATTGTGTTAGGAATCTGAGATTGGCGAGACATCTAATGAAATGTCGTATTGCGTACTTGGCCAAAATGGAAAAAGAGAAGAAAGTGCCGGCGATTTCCATATGTCGTTATGATACAACTCATCACATCGCCACTGAATTGCTGGAGGATCACGAGCTCCACTGCGAATGTCAGGTGTCTTTCGTCAGCCATTTGTACACCATGCAGAATTTTAAGAAGTAGGATGGACATGGGGTATACAAGATTGTATCTTTGAGCTCCTAAATCAAACCTATTGAACTTGTACACAAAAAGAATTTGCATACAAACCATGGAAAGAATAAACATTTTACATTTTTAATGCACTTCAAATTATGACTTTACAATTTATTTTTAGTAAATAAGCAATACGTCTACTGCAACGGTTTTAATATAATTAAAAATAGCATTGAATCCGAAAGCGTAGACCATGCTAGCAATTTGAACTAGAATTTGAAAAGCTAAAGCGTTGAAATCAAACCTTGCAAATCTAAAAATTATATGAATTTCAGTAATAAAAATGTTAAAGCACAGGTTGAAAGAATAAGACCGGAGTTGCTGACCCTAATTTCATATTACAGCAAAGCTTGAGCACACCTGGTAAATATTGCGGTCTATTAACTCAGCACAATAAATAAGCTCAAGTGCATCTGTTTTATACAGCTAGTACCACATACAAGATTAAGGTCGCGGCCTTAAGAAATTACGCTCGTTTGCTTTGACTACCAATTTTGGCTACTTTTGAATTTGTTGATTAGTTTGGCATGACTTAATTTACTGAAGGCACTACCTCCGGAAGCCTAACGTTTCAAGATTTTCAGCAATTTTTATCACATAAAATACAATTTGTGTAAAACCCTGAGAATATTAAAAACGATGTCTGCTAGAACCGAGTATAAGCTGCCAAGTGTTGCAGTCAAACATGTAGACCACAGTGAACAAATCGAAGATGATTGGAATCCTTCAAAGCCGTCAGAAAATGAAGTACTAGTGAACACCTCGGCTGTCACGAGAGATACTCGGGTTGAGGCCACAAAGAAGGATCTAAGGGCCGGATTTATAATGCCTGAACGCCCTGATTACTATAAAGCAGTCACGAAAAATCTCAATGTGCTAGACACGTTGAAAAAATATGGCATGCAGTCTGGTTTCCGACTTCCATTTGCGGCCACCGAAAACAAGGACAGTTTGGACGAGGTACTAAATATTAATATTAATCATAAGTCAGTTAACCAATAATATAATGAATTTTAACAGCTTGAAGCCATACAAATAAAAAATTTGAAACTGAGAGGAGAAGTTGAGGAAAATCGAACAGCAATTAATGAGTTGAAGGAACATGGAGATCAAGCTGCAATTGACATTAGAGTCACACAAGTAAGTAAAAATGCAAATTGTGTTCATTCAGGTTTACAGCAGTCGTACATCGTTAATTTTTGTCTTGTAGAGTCTCATTGATGCTAAGTTGCTCCAACTTAAACGTGAATTAGGCAATGATGTAATTGAGCAGCACTCCTATGAGAAACGGCAGAGAAAACTTGCACAATTGAACAAAGACTTATCGGAGTACTACGAAAGGAATAGAACTCGATTAGTACGTTTGATTGTGTCTTTGATTTACTCATAACCACCTAAAATATGATCTGACTTTGTGTTTAACCTTGCAGTTGGATTTAGATAAACGGAAGGATAGAGTAAATGCGCTGCAGGAAAAAGTTTACTTGGCGAAAAAGCGCTTGAAGGAATGGAGATCGAAATCCGAGAACAAAGAGTCATTTCTTAATTTAATCATGGGGCACCTTGAACACGATGATAAAAACGCCACGGTAATCGCCAATACAATCGCAATCATGTGAAAATCAGAATGGTTATGTATAAACTTAGTTAATTTTTGCAAACAGGAATTAGAAAACAAGCAAACTGAATTGGGAACTGCTAACAAGGAACTGAGATTGGAGTTAGAAACAGCCGCTATGATTACAACAAAGCTTAGCGAGCAATATACACGCCTTTGCATTGAGTTCAAAAGGGAATATAAAGATCGAAAGGAAATGGTAACCATGTGGTCAGCCACGATTGAAGCAATGAAGGAGAAGGACATGGGCATCAAGGAAATTTCGGATGTAATATTTTAAGCATAGTTTTATATGTAATACTTTTTATGATGCAAAATGAAGTATTCATTTCTGAAAAAATCCGTGCATAGGAATTTTGTGATCTGAGAGGAAGAATCCGCGAAGCTGAACTTTCAATGAAAGAAGAGGAGAAAGTTGCATTTGAGTTAGAGTGGAATCTCCGACAATCGGATGTGGATCAAAATCATTTAGATCGGCGAAATGCGGATTTGAGACTGGAAATCATGCGACTGAAAGATAAATTGCTGAATGCAAAGCACGAAGTGCTAGCAGGGAAAGTCATTATTCAGCAAACCAGCATTGCAAGCCAAGGTGTCCTTCAAAGCGCCAGCAAGGCGAATGCACGGGAAAAATACTTTCTCAGAAAAATAAAACGTATTGAACAGCAATTAGAACCGTTGAGAAAACGCGTCAAAGATGTCGTGGACGGGACAACAACAGTGGTCAGCTTCTTGGCAAAATTGGACGAGGAATTAAAACAAGAAGAGAAACTCTACAATCAACATACAAGAGAAGTTGAAAAAATGAGAAAGTTTCACTGGGAGCGGATGAATGACAAAACTAGCATGCTAGAGCAAATTGGGAGATCGGAAGGTCGGCAGAATAGGTTTAAATCCAGCATTTCTCTACTTCAGATCAAGGAATTTGAACACATGGCTTCAGTGCGTTATCAAAAGTATTACATTTGAAGGAAATACAATATGTTAATCAATCGATTTAAAAAATGCAGCTCGCAAAGACACAGAGCCAAATCTATAAATTAGATTTGGAGCTCAGCCAAGTGGAGACAAGGATTAGTCGACTTTTAAACGATTCAATTAATCCCGAGTATTTCAAATTGAACGCCGTTCTTACCGGGCTGCGTGAGATGGAGAAGGACGCAATCAAAGAAAAGGATTTTATTCAGAAGGAAGTGCACATTGTGAGGGATTTTGCTTTTAGATACAAACGTGAAATCGAATTATACACCAAGAAACAAAGTTCCCTACAAACTATGGGTGAAACCATTAATCTTGCAGCCAAGAGGTACCCTATTATAAAAATACGCCATACGTACATTTTTAAGGTAAATATATTCTATTCCAAATTATATAATTTCCTTCAGACAAGAGCGGTGTTTGGCTGTTTTTACCAATGAGAAAACAGCATTGTCAATACAATTGAGCATGCATCAGGTGCGGCTGAGGACTTTGAGCAAAGAATATAAACTTAATCGAGGGAAAGTCCTGTCCATCGCGCAGCGTCGAGCTACAATGCAATGGGTATGTTTTTGAAATAACATTTTTCGCAAACTGTGCACGTAATTAATGTGGAATGAACACTTTACAAACGACTTAAGGCTGTGCTAGAGAGAAAATCTGAAATAAAGTTTGCCGTGGACATGTTCATCAAGCAAAGGAAAGAGTTGCGAGGACACACGGCCAAGAGAAGACTAGCTGTTTCGAGCATCTACAGTTTCATCGAAAAATTGAAAGGCCGGTACGATGCCGTATTTTATAATTAAAAATAGTAACCAATTAACACGGCAGGGCGACTTTAAGTAGTCGTGTAACTTTTATGACTTGGAATCATTAAATAAATTTCTCAATTTGGTTGAATACAGGTTCGAGTTGGTGACCAGACTTATGTCACATCGCTCCGACCTAAATGGGGAGGAGTCGATGGAATTTCAAATACATAAGCTGGCCAGAGAACGGGAGACTTTAACCGGGTAAGTTTACCATGTTAAGGATTTAGCCAGCTGGCATAATAATATGTCCCAGCTATTTGCAGGGCATATTATTACAGGCTTACATTACAGGCTAGATTGCATTTGCATACTGCTCAAATCCTCTTATAGTGAAATCAATGCAGAACACGAAGCTTCGCGTAACCTTCTGAATGGTAAATACAGCATGCCCATACTTTCTATTACAATGTTAAATTTCATTCAGCACTAATCATGCGCAGTGCACAGGAATACTTCAAAATAGGAGATAATATTACTTAGGAGAGTATTGAAATTTTTGCTATTAACATTCATCCATTAAAAGAATTAATGTTTTGACATTTTTTGTCGTTGTAATACTGAAAAGTCAAGCTATGTGCTGTAACACTGCACGTGCTTATACTTTGCTTTGGTGTTTATTTGTGTTAATTCAAAATACTTATCTACTTTAATGTAGCGAAACAAAAAGGTGGGAGAGCCGGCTAACGGAGGCAAGTCAGGAAGTGGAAG
>JAAXYW010001510.1:0-21094 GCA_036851895.1 Orthonychiurus folsomi | reverse complement strand
GATACCCTCAGATGACATTAAATAGGAAGCAATGTGATGTGTATCTCTGCTTCCTACCTAATGTTACCACCTAGCTTCCCCGATTAGGTTTATAACAAACACGCTGCATTGCTTCGTGAGGTACATCATGGAAGCACCTTGCTTCCAACCCCGGTTTTAATTCCAATCAATTTTCGTCACCGAAGCGGTTGGAAGCGGCACTTAGGTTTCAATACCAACCAGCGCTGCAAAAAGAGCATCGGACAGACAGACAGAAACTACGATCGCAATACCTGTGCCACATGCTAAAGCATGTGTGCGCGGTAATACGGTAATAAAGCCATGAATTGAGTTGAATTGATCAGAATGTATTTGGTATGCCCTCAAATGCCGTTATGTAGGAAGCAATGCATAGCAAGCAATGGCTAAATCTGCAGCCATTAAATAAGGAGCAGCATGGGCAATCTAGCCCGCCCGCTCTAAAACTAATTAAGTCCGTTCAAATTTAAATACAATCACCAATGCACTAGTGTACAGCCATTAAGTTGAAAGCAGCATGGAATATGTAAACCGCAGTACTAAATGGTATTTAGTAAGAAGCAGCATGCTCAATCTAGCCAGTTTGCTGTGAAACTAATTCTAGCCCGCCAATCTAGCCCGTCTTCTCTAAAACCAATTCTAGCCAGTTCGTTTTAAAACTAATTCTAGCCTACTAATCTAGCCTCTCGGCTCCAAAACAAATAGCATGGAGCGTGTTATGCTACCCATTAAATAGTGTTGAGTAGGAAGCACATGCAATGTGCGCTTCCTGGTGTACTTCCTGCTTAATGTGATCATAATGTAATGTGTATACCCTCAAGTACCGTTACTTCGGAAGCCATGCATAAACAGCAATGCACCAATGTGCAGCCTTCAAGTTGGAAGCAACATGCTGCATCTGACTACGACTACACCCTTAAATTAAATTAAGTAGGAAGCACATGCAACGTGCATCAACACAATAAGGGAATATGGGAATAGGGAAGGAATAGGGAAGCGCCTACTGAATTTATAAATCACGAAATGCTTCCAACATAATGTCAACACTTTGTCTAAGGGTATAGCACAAAATATATCTCACGCTTCCTACATAACGCGTAGACACATCGCTTTAGTGATCCCATGAGAAGCAACTCTCGTCTCGGTTGAAACCAGCCGTGAACCGCTTTCGAGTGCAACTTTAGGATATAAATACAAACAAAGGCGCTTCTGGACGGACAGAAAATACGATCGCAATACCTGTGCCACATGCTAAGCATGTGTGCTCGGTAATAAATTAAAATATTTGACGGAAAGGAAAGGAAATGGAGCAATACAGGAAAGTCCAGTAATGACAAACAGATAAGGCTGCCCTGGGTGTTACCCCGGGGCTTCGCGTCAAACTGGAAAATTAACATTGGGAATAATGGAATGGACAGGCTGGCCAGCCCTATCTGTTTGCCATTACTGGACTTTCCTTTATTGCTCCACTTCCCTTCCTTTCCGTCAAATGTCTTAATTCATTTTTAATTATTTATTTCATATTAATTATTTAATATTAATTTAATAAAGGTCCTCAGCCCTTGGTCCGGAATTTGCTCGGTCCGGAATCCTCGGTTCGGAATCTTCGGTCCGGAATCCTCGGTCCGGAATTTTCTGGTCCGGAATCCTCAGTCCGGAATCTTCGGTCTGGAATCTTCGTAGAATCCTTTACTTTTGCCTTTTACATTGACGTTTTTGTAGATAAAAGTAAATAAATAAAATATCAAATGTTAAATTATTGATTTGTTCAAAAGTGGAATCAATAATTGCGAAATACCTTTAGATGGTAGAATGTTTTCCTAGATTTTTTTCACCAGTACTAGTACCCTATTGGGCTGGAAGCAGTGCATAACCATTTCAAATTTTCCACACTCTGAGCCGCCATAATGCTTACTGCCCAAGCTTGGAGTTACTTTAGTACTAATTTCAAGTTATTTACATGGTTTGCTGTTGTACCGTATGATTGGGACTCCTTAACTCATCGGTTTAGTCCCACAAAATCCAAGATAAAATTCTTTATGAATGGACTTATTGTCTACAGTTTATCTATCGGTTGTGTTTATGGTTTCATCTCAACTATCGTATATGTTAAAATGTGGGGCATGCCTTTCGAGGCACTGGTTATTGACAGTGCATATCTTATGGCTGCAATCTCCTGTTCATTGTGTGGAGTTATGCTACGCCGAACCTCTAAAGAAACAATTGCACTTTGGAATAATTTGTTTCGAGTTGATGATTTACTTTATGGTAAAGTCTACAAAAATGTATAGCTGCTCTGTTGATGTTGTATATTCGGTATAACAATTGTTATTAAAATTATTTGCAGAAACCCTTAATCTCACACCCAATGAAATTGATGGATTTGGAAATAAAGCGAGATGGATTTGGAACAAGTCTCAAATTTGCGCAACCCGTTCTCTTTGCTTTGTCCGCATTATTTGCTCTAAATTTTTTTGAGGAATATGATATTTACCGCCTCTTCTTCTACCGTTACTTTGTGGATTTTCTGGGATGGAACTCCGCTTGGCTGCAACTCGGATTCTTCGAGTTTTATTTACTACTAATTCGTTGTTACTTCAGTTTTACGTGGATAATAGCAGCACTTTTTTCTCTTTGGCTGATTTGATCAAATTTTCGGTTAAAGTATTTAACGGAAGTTATCCAAGAAAGAAATGTGCCTGATAAATTGGTATCCATGTACAGAGTCTTGAGTGTCTTTCAAGTCCATAGCAATTACACAGTGTTAATGCAAATCCTTTGTCCTTTTGGTATTTTGGTTTTAATTCCAATCAATTCTCGTCACCGAAGCGGTTGGAAGCGGCACTTAGGTTTCAATACCAATCAGCGCTGCAAAAAAAGCATCGGACAGACAGACAGAAACTACGATCGCAATACCTGTGCCACATGCTAAAGCATGTGTGCTCGGTAATAATCGTATGTAGTAATTTGTAGATTTTTTAAATCTAAAATTTAAATGAAAATAATCCACAATCACGCATGCACTCCATGCACATGGTTGGATCTCTCTCCCTCCATAGTAGTTAATACAATCCAAACTGCAATCTGTACTGTAATGCTAAAATCGCAATACAACTTACAATAGCAAACATACATGCGCGCGGTGACCAGGCCAGAAGATAGGAAAGTGGCCACCCCATGAGCCGCGCTACAATGGACGAATTATTATAGCCTAGCCTCCAGAAAATTATTTTGATTAACAATCCTCAATTTAATCTCATTACATAATTGTATATGGGCGCATTTTTGCAATGCAAATGCAAGCGATATGCAAATTCATGCTGCTGCCACTCCTGTGTGTGTGCTGCGAGACGCACGCCAAACGACCATAATAATTTCTAACACCATAAATAGATTACGCTTAAAAGGTGACACGGGCTTTGACATTTTTCATTTTGAGCAAATTAAATAACCCGTTTAGTAGCTGAGTTTTAATGGTAATTTACGAGTCTAGTACTACTACAATCTGATTATATTTGTCCCCAATTGCCTTTGTTGCATTAGCTAGTTAGTAGTTTTAGCTTCTTGCTCTGCTCTCTTCAATCATTTCCATCAACAGAAAAACTTACAGATTAGATGCCATCGAGGGAAGCCGGGAAGGACTTTCTGTATTGCTCTTTATCTTCTTGTTTCAAAGGCGCCAACACAAGCAACGATTTTCCAACCTTGAAAGTCTTGCTCGTTCTGTGTTTTGGAACTTAAGGAACTATAAAGTGGAGTTTGTGTGCCTTTACGAACTGCCTATGATAGGTCACCTATTTGCCTGACCTAATGTTTAGAAGGTCACGAAGTTCGTTGCAACTTTTCAGGGATAAATTCGTGAGTATTCAGTCTGTTCAGTGTCGCCGACAACTGCGTGTTCAGACTTTGCCTTCTAGGCAGAATACTTTGAAATTTGATCCGAGTTTAGCAATCAGCACGCAAAATCGGATTCCTCCAGGCCACGAAATGCTTAAAATATCTGTGGATGGAAATATCAGCAGCGGAAAGTCTACATTGGTTTCTAAATTAGTGGATTTTTTTCCTACGGTTAATGGAACCACAGATAACCACAGCTCCAATCGTAAGTTGAATTTGAGTTTTGAATTCGCTAACTTGTAAACAGTAAACGTATGTTTAGTATCCAATTGCCAGCATCCAGCGGTGATGCGGTTTTCTTGGTATTTTTACGGAAGCCTTTGCACATTTGCTTTGACGTTAATGGATTTTTTCTCTACAGCTTGTTCCTTCAATATTGAAGTTGTTCCAGAACCATTGGAGAAATGGTGTAATATGCAAGGACACAATCTGCTTGACCTCTTTTACAAAGATCCTATCAAATCAAACTTTTTGTTTCAACATTATGTCCAATTAACAAGATTGGAGGACACTGTGAAAAGTTTCGACTCGAAGCAATTAAACGGTTCTGGGGCTTCTACCAAAGTTAGAGTAATGGAAAGGTCTCTACAAAACAACAGGTACATTTAAAATTTCTGAAATCTTCCAAACTGGAAAACCATATTTGAAAGATGGTATTCACTTTTTTTGGACAGATACTGCTTCTTGGAGCTAGCCAAGAAAAACCAGAAACTACATCCAGCCGAATTCACAGTTCTGGCTGAATGGTAGTGAGCAATTAATATTACGTTTTACAATCAAAGCTCTACAATAAGTACCTCTATAATAGGGATTATTCTCCTAAGAGGGACTTTTTGGAAGGAAGGAAAAAAATCATTTCCATGCCAATAAGGTTAAAAATTTCCTCTCTTAAAGGGACTTTCCTCTAATAGGGACGAATTGGTTGGGTCCAAAAAAGTCCCTAATATAGAGCTTTGACTGTACTTAGTTTGGTTGTGACTTGTGAGTATTCCAGCGTTCGGTAAAATCTGAATATTTTTAGGTATTCTTGGTTGGAGCAACACATGGATTTAAGTTTAGACTTAATAATTTATTTGCGAACGAAACCAGAGACTGCGTTCTCCAGGATGAAATCCAGGGCACGAACGGAGGAGGATTCCTGTCCTCTTGAGTATTTAGCAGCCTTACACGAATCCTACGAGGACTGGCTGATTCGCAAGAATTGTAAACGAAAGTGAGTTTGTGCTCAAGCAAGAGGTTATTGTTATAGATGCAGAGAAAAGTAAGGAGGAAGTCGCACTTCAATGTTTTCAACTTTTGGAGACATATTTAAAAATATCCCCTTAGTCCATAACTGAAAACTGACTGATTGAACATTCTTAGAAATGTCTAATTGTTTTGATATACTCTAGAACTAAGCCATTTTGACCAAAAATTAGATAGGAGTAAAAATACTTTCTGACAATTCAGTTTGGGAATCTTTTTACGGCTAGAGAGGGTGATGGTTAACTTGACTTGATGTTTTTGACTTTAGATTAAACAAGATTTATACATATGTTATAAATACTTTAGCTTCCTATGTCTGCATCTGCACTAACGTAAATCAACACTAATACATTTGTATTAATATTTTAATAAAGTAACTGTTATTGACCCAGATTAGCGTTGCCTACTTTTGTTTTGATGGTAGATGCCCTCGTCCTGTACAACCAGGCACATCCATAGGTATTTTTGTTTTATCAATACTGATTTCTTCCCCAGATAGATAATGATTGTAATATCTGCACATATGAGAATTCAAACTTCAATGGCAATTCCTCTTCTGAAGTTAGAAAGGTTTACATTTAGTACCGCATTGTATCAGTAGACGGCTTCTTCGTAGTGGGTGGGTTGTTCTCATCTTTCTCTACTTGTACCCACACCGTTAACTGTGGCTGATGGACACAGCGTATTGATTTCCTCGTATACAAATTTAGACGGTAAGTCCGTCCAATAATTGTCTTGTACCTTGGACGAACTGATACCCTCTGTGAATAAATCATTTATTAGTCGGTATCTGTTTTGCAGTATTTCCCGGTTTATCATCAGGGGTCGGCTTACGTATTTGTAGTAGTACCAATTACTTAGTCCAAGCTTAATATTATCCAGTAACTTCATACCGATTTCAAGAAAACTGGAGTAAACGGTAGGTTCAAACCTCAATTGATTCGACGAATTTGACACTGTCCGGAATTCTAGATCGAATGTTAAAGGGTTGAGCTCACTGGTCTTGTATAATTTTGGTTTCTGACTGATCGACGAATCAGCACTGAGTCCAGAGCTCTGCAAATTAAAAACAGCAGATAGACATGGTTTTTCAATCCCGAAATTGGTTTGCTAGTTCATACTCCTCCTTACCTCACATTTCTGGAAACCCAAATACTTGTATCTACTTGGAATATTTTCAACATAAAACGGTGGCATGAAGTCCGATGGGAAAACAGATCGTGGGTAGAGACGCATGGCTAATCGTTTGGCATAACTTTTGTCTTTAACTGCAGGATGGTCAACTCTCAGGAATTTTGCAGGGTACATTAATTCTAAATCATCACCAGATATAAAATATGAAAGAAACATATTACAATGCAAATGCAATAAAAGTAGTATAGGGCTTCCTTACTTGGACGATTGTTAAAATCAAAGTGAGGGACAACAGAATTCTCAGTTCCACTAATCATTCGACTTAAATCTAAATTCGTAGCAACCAAATTGAATACTGCTGACTTTGTATCAATTCCATAAAAAAAATTGTTTTGGGAATCAATCAAACCGACTTTCCCTGCGTCATCTACCAATTTCAAAACACCAGGAATGATTCGCTTTACATTTTGCAAATGAAACTGAATTTCAGTAATATACATAAGGGGTAAATTTTAGTTTGCTTTCAACTCACCAAAAGCAAATGCAGAATAGGAGGAGAAAAAACAATGCTCAATTTCCGATAGAATGCATGGTTCTTTTCGCATTCCCCTTCACTTTGGAATTTATATAGAAATTCGCTTCTGTTAAAGATTTTCCTAATACGCAAATTTGTGTCCAAAAATTGGTTAATCAAATAGAACATTTCAGATTTGTGGAAGGTAGTTGGACTAATTACCTTGGTCCTTCTGAGTACCAAACTCTGCACTTATCCCAAATAGCTAATGACATCTCCTGACCAAACTTAACTGCTTGGAGAAAACCATTAATGTCAAGTTGCGTATTCGATGAATTGTTTTCCAACGATTTTCCACTCTGCATTGAAAATGATTCCAAAATAACCTGACAAAATTAGAAAATTAGTAAAAAATATACAAAAGCAACCCTCTAACATTGGGCTCACTTTGGTTTCACTACCGTGTACTGCAAGCACTTTATTTTCAGTCGGAAACGGTAGTACTGCGTGCAAAATACTAGACTTCCTCGACAGTTGAATTTGTTTAAAATTAATTCCGGCATCAGTTGAAACAAAAATCCTGAAAGATTTGTAGTGTGAAATAACCCAGTCCATCTTTAATGACCTACTCTTACACAAAGTCAGGCGAACGCTCTTCATACGCCAAGACAACTTCACCCGTATTACAAAGATCACGCTTGCAGCAATTCTGTGATACTAATCTGTCAACTTTGGAGGTTATGCCTGAATATTCCAATTTTATATCACATTGCACAATAATATGCCTACATTTCAATTCAATTGCTATTGTCGGCTCGTACCTTTGGCAAGACCATAGGACAATGCTGGAACATCCCATGTTCCCTCCTCCCTGTAAGTAAGTCCTAAAGGGCCCACACGGATAACACTTCGATCCTCAACAATTACCAGTAAATCGTTTGGAACAAACGCAAAATCTGACACCGATATGAACACGGATTTCTTTTGAGTCGCAGAACCTGGCAATATACTCCTTGGAATGGAGAGTGGTGGACAGTACGATGCCGTCAATCTGTAGAGGAATTAAATTGCGAAATAAAATAATATAATTCTTTACAAGTGGCCAAGTGAAAAAGATATCCGACATGCTAATACTCACCGGAAAGAGCCATACGTCAAATGTACATGTTTACTACGAATACAAACAATGTTGAAATAAAAATAATTGGGTTTTACTCTACAAATGACACATACTAAGCGTAAGCCAAGAACTTCACTGCCAGAAATGAATTGCATGGATGTCCTATTAACTTTGCTCGTTTTCTTCTCCAGGTTAACTAAAACCACAAACCGCGCTAAAGTAAGATTTACTTAAATTGCAAAACATTTCGAAACAGACGAGCTGTAGCTATCTATTCACTATCATATCGTAACTTACGACAGGAAAATCCAAGTCCAGTTTTGTAATATTCCCTAGAAATTACAAGTCCACTTGAAAACACCAAATACCTGAATGTTCTCTTAATTTTTCTAAAAAGGAATATACCTACCTGGCCATTCAATCCACTTCAACCCAACCTCGTCCCAAATTGTGTAAGCTGCACTGGTATTTCGCTCTGAATATTCGTTATCGATTTTGTTCCTGGAAAAGTGGGTGGCTAGGAATTGGCCTACCTTCAAATTCCACTTCAGATTTTATCCTGAGTAGAGTTAAAGTGTCAAAAGTTGTAAAGTTAGTGTAATTGGGTAGAACTAGTTATCGGTACCGGCTAATTTAGTTGTGTAAATTATACTATTTTGACACTATCCATATCCTTACCCCCAACAATTGACCCTAGTAGTGATTGTTCCAAGAAAAATCAGTACTATTGTTTGTAATTCCATTACTCTCCTTGACTGATGGACCGACGAAAGCAAAGACATTGATCACGTCGCGTCAAAAGCCACACTGGCAAATTTTCGGAGTTTAAAATCAGCGTGAATCCGAACGGCGTTTTGCCTTTGTTACTTATATGCTGCCAGCAGCGCAGATAGATGGAGGAGATGTTCAATCCTTCCCATCTTTCTACTAAAACTTTAAGAATATTCAAAATCAAATCAATCATTTTGGGTTGGAATGGAATTTGTAAGTGATTTGGCCCTACTGCTTTCGGGGCAACATTGTTCTCACTTACTATACTGCGCGATGCATTTAATGAGCAATAAAGCAACGAAACACACTTGCGCTTAATTAATCTTAATTGTTTCTAACATCTTTTAATCGAAGATTACTCCAACTCTGTTTACATTTAAATTGCTAATCGACCACGTCCTGCACTAACGTAAATGCTGACGTCTTTACTTTTTATAATTGCGAATAAATCTAATTAGTCCTTCTCACAATGTTATTACGTATGATACATACATAACATGTATTTATACATGCATACATGTTATTACGTCATAAAACAATAGAATAATATTATTAATATTATTGTAAAATACAGGTATAACATATACCCCTTCACTTCGCGGCGCGCAGAAGAGAAGTTGTTTTGCGAGTGAATTTCTTGAGGAAGATGCCCAGTAATTTGTTGTTCAGTTACCAGTCAAATACAAAATGAATGTTGAAAGTTTCCAGATCCCTTAGTTGTACATAATGAACTTCATTGCTCCGAGTCAAAGCCAGACCCATAAATGCCGAAGAATGATTTGCATATCTTTTGAGTATTCCCTCAGGAACTGGAGTAAATAATATTCTTCCCTCGACTCGGGTTCGTTTTCAAACATCAATCCAGCCTCACGCCGGATTTTGATTAATTCATCAATTTCGGTTTTTAAATCCGAATTCATTTTCATGTTTTGAGGTAGCTTTGATTTGCTATTCAACTGATTTAAAATTCGGAGCTGCGTACCTTGCTGTATAAAGTAGAGCAGCCTTCCTGCAAATTGAGAATTATTTACTGCACTGCAAACTCCAGTTAATATTTAACTCACATAGGTATCCTAGCATTAATTACCTCTATGTCTTGAAATGCCACCGGCGAATTTGTCAACGTACTGTAAGATTCTTCCGGCTTAAATTAATCAGCCTCTCCGCTAACTCATTGGATTTCGACCTATTCAATTTATGATTCGTTGAATTCAGAGTCAAAATAAATGATATTCTTTGCATGATATCATTTTCCAATTGGTAAATCAAGTGATGATTTTCATGAAGCACCACTGACTTATATTTTTTCAAAGTTTTCTCCAATGCTGCAATGGCTTCGCAACTGTTTTCCTGTGGCAAGTGATCAATATCCGTCCTTACATCAGAAACGCATTTCTGAATTTCCTGAACTCGTTTTGACTTTTTGCAAGTATCATTGCCACAAATCCAGTCCGAGTCTTCTTTCAAGGAATCCCGAGGCAAAAGGATCCCTTTCCCACCGCAAGTAGGGCATACTAAAGCTGAAAAGAAAGTATTTAATTCTGATGGAGACGCACATCTTGAGCAGGAACAAGAAAAGTATTTGGTTTCCTTCAAATGTTTTCTTCTCTCAAGAGTTCCGGTGAAGGATTGAGTGTAAAGTTGTGTAATAGCTTCCCCTTCAGGAATGTCGACGCTGGCTCGGAGTTGGTACTCAGAATTCGACTGGATTGTCCAACTGGAATTTGCGATGCAGTTGTGGGCTGGAATACTCGCATTGTAGAAAAGGTAGGAGCCGCACCTGCAATTCCAAGTTATAAACTTCTTAATTCATTCCGACTTCCTTCTTTGGTGAATTTAGAATTAGACAAATTTTGCCGAAAATTCAGTTATAACATTTCAAAAAAATTTAAAGCTAAAGTTAGCTTGGGTGCAAGCTACTACTCATCGCCAAAAGTGTTTGCTACTTTTAAGTACAAAATGCCATGATCCATTCCTCAATATTTATTGCTCAGTTTTTCCGAGTATTTTGCCTATGCCAATTCAATTTCCAAAAGTGATGGAATGTGTTTTAAATAAATGCCTTGACTATTTTGTTTTCATTTTTATTGCCTTTGGATATTTCATCATTTGTGCTCCTGCTCCATCCAGAGAAAGAAAAAGACGACAGCGGAAGGGCATTACGTACGCAAACGCATAATAAGATGATTGCGCGCAGCGAACCATAAAATTCCTCAAGTCGTATCCTTCCAATCTTGTAAAGTGAAACCGAGCGCAATGTCTGCATATCATCAGCCTTGTTTGTGAGGACGTACGTTAAAGGCGGTCCATAAACAAAACTGCTGCTGGCACAAAGGACAAAATAATAATTCTACGATTTCATTCAAACATAAACAGTGGAGGAGGAGGAATCCCTTTGTTTTCAAAACAAACAGACTGACAAACGGCAGTCTTCCTTGCTCTGGCAGTGGTTAGAGTGAATTGCTCTTGCATTCTCCGCTTTAACAACCACCGTATTTTTAGTTTGATAAATAATTACTTTAACCCGTTCTAAAATCGGTTTGCGATAATTTCTACGCTTCGAATTTGTAGCCGAAATTTCCATGACATTTGAATCTACGCCAAAGCTCTCTTAAATGGTCATCAAATTTTAGAACCCAGAACTAAATTACACATAATGTTATGTTACCTAAAGTATTCCCAACAAGAAACGGAGTCTTCACTTGAAAAAGCATTTGTTCCGAGTGCTCCCAGGACATGGTCAATATCTTTGTCGCTGAACTGTGTCAAGTTGCAGGTCTCCCTCACAAATTGAATAGCGGAATTACTCAGGAGACAGCCCTTCAGAGTCGCTCGCCTCGCTTCCAGATGAGACTGTAAATCTGCTACTTTTTCCCAGGCTTTCGGATTCTTCTCTTTCAGTAGTATTGCTCGAAGGACGATTATTTTCTCATATAAATGAATGTCATCTGCTGTAAACGCCTGGACGTTGTTTTCCCGAAATATCCCACACTCGTTATCGCAGTGGACGGGATCCTGAAAAAGCAATAATTATATTTGCGCTTCTTAATTTTTAAATACTTTGGCTTGCTTATTTCCTGTTTCGATTTAATATTAGTTTCAGTATTTTAGTTTATATAACTTGATAGGTCTGTCTGTTATCGTGTATGCGTATAATGCATAAATTCTGGAACATTTTTATTGCCTAAAATATGCCGACGAGCGTCTCGTGGAAACATTAACCGCCCAGCCGAACAACCGAGCCCAGCATTTAATCCAAACACTTTCATAGAAAACAAGGGAAGAAAACTCAATATTTCTCCATAAAACTCACATTTTCACATTTTATATTGCAAACCGGCCATTTGCATTTAGAGCAAGTGTAGTTACTTTGTATGATACGATAACAGGCCAGACAAACTGGGAAGAGTCCATCCCGTCCACTAGGCCCAGAGACAAGTGGTTTCTCACGGAAAATCAATTCCCCTCGTAAAATATCCCTCGTCGCAACAAAATGTCGTCCAAACTCCTCATTCCATTTTATGATTGCAGGGAAGCAATTTATTTTGTGCCTTCTGTAGTCACACTTTTGGTGCTCCTTAGAACAATAGCTTGCTTTTTTACAAAGGCCGCAACTTTGACTGCATGGAGCGTCACACACTGAACACTGGGTTGGGGGTTGTGGCTGTGGCTTTAGCAGTGCGGATTTCTCAGCCATTTTGGACACGGTATGAAATTACGAAAAACTTTATTTTAATATCACAAGAAAATGAGACCTATGTGGTGAGTTTATTTGGAGGGTAAATTTTCGGTTATAGAATCGACTTCGAGGTTGTGGGGCAGAAAACAACTCCAGGTTGCAAAAAAATGTCGCATGCCATACCCAACACAAACTGCAAACACAGCGAACAGAGGCGATAATTGAAGAACATAGGATCAAAGCATGGCTAAATCCCATAGTAAAACGAGGAGTACAAGGAAAATCGAGCAGGAGTCCTATTTTTACATTTAATTGTAAGGCAAGATCCCCTCTTCCTTCATTGAATTGTCTGAGATAACCAAACGACCCACGTTGACGGAAATAGAATCCCGTACAAGAAGAACTCATTTGAGTTGAATGGATTGCTAATCTAGACACAAGATTCAGTTTTGGCAAAACCAACGAGTAATCCCTCCGTACATTCCAACACTACTTACTACCAATATCGACTATAAAACCATGAAATTTTGGGATAAAAGAAGCAGCCTTGAGAGTGAAATAAATGACCTGCTATAAGATCTCGTGGAGTCCTAAGGATTATTAAGGAAAAGTCAACAATTTTAACTCAAATTTTACCGTACGAATTAAAATTTAATATAATAACTATGTAGACGGTATCTCTAGTTTGGTGCTGGTTTCACAATTTAAAAGAATACTTGTTATTGGCAATTATGAGTCTTGCCCGTTTTCCAAAATAAATGTTGACAAATTTTAACACTTTGTGTCGTTTGTGTGGTTGGTTTAACCTGTTTCAAAGAATATTGTATAATAACCAAAATCTTTCGTGTTTCTAAATAGAAACATTTAATCAGAAACTTTCCACGTCCCACCTTATTACATTTTTCTCATTTCCTCCATTTCACTACACTTCCTCGCTCTTGTTTACATTATGAATACAATTTCCTGCGAAACCACAGGAAGGCTCTTCCTGAATATTATATATCTCACATCTATTTTAGTTCCCTACTTGAATTTCACTTGGAGCTGAATAGATTCAGTCATTTAGTCCAAGAATAACAATTCAATGGATGTTGGTTAGCCGCACAGCTACACTACTGCGACTGCCACCACCGCATGGTATGGCGTTCCATGGCATGGCATGGCATAACATCGGATGACATTTCAAACCAACCTATTGTTCCAACATTTTAGTATTACACTAAACAACTCCAAACGGCGTGTTGAACAACAAAGGATCCAAAGATAAGATGGCAATCCTCAAGATGACAACTTCCCACGCGAAGCCATTCCAACCACCGCAGAGCTAACTTTCTCAACTTTCCTCAACTTCTAATTGATTAATTAACCACGAATTACTTACGTAGTACATCTTAATCCGAGCAGGTAGTCAGTCGTCAGTGGATCTATTTTTGGATTAGCTTCGCTCTTCTTTGAATTGGAGGAAGATGAGTTCTATTGCCATTGGCGGAAGATGAATTCATCTTGATGAGCTTCATTCACAATGAGGATTGACGTGGCGGCATCTCCTTTACCCTTCTGGCCATAATCCTCGCAAAAAATCGATGCGTTGTACATGTATTTAGATTTATACTACTCCGTTTCTAATTTTACAGTAAGTGCAATGAAATGCCTAAGAAGACGTTTTGTGCTGCGCAACCTGACAATTGGATAATCTAAATAAGAAATATTAATTTTTAGGCAATCGTCAACCGTAGGCTTTTCCGTCAGAAAAACAAGGTCCGTTAATAACGCCGTAAGCTAACAACATTATAAAAAAAAAGTCCTTGCTCATCTTTGCCATTACTATGCTGCGTGTTGGCCTTATTCTTTGACATTCAAGCCATTATTTGAACCGTGTTTGAGTTCAATTCGTTATGATGTTTACCACAACATTCCGTAGGGCAATTGAGATTGAGCTACACTGCAAAATAAAACGCAAAAGATTTCTAGCTCATGAGATGATTTCCTTTTCGAAGACAGCCGAAGTCCATAACTCGTAAGACTTCCGTTTTTTTTGTGCAATTCACACATACAACATAGCACAGCACAGCTTGTGTTGTGCTGTTCTGTTGTGGATTGCTGTACTGGTTTGACGGCATTGTTGAATGTTTGGTGATCTTTTAGCCACAAGGATGGATTATTAGCATTTGCGTTTGACTCGGCCGGAATTTGCGTTCATTGTACGGGACGGGGACGGGAATGAACCGATCGAGTGCAATCACTTCTTCCTCTAACATGGGATGGCATACCTCCTATGGTAAATACGATTGATCTTGAAGAAGCCACAATCCAAACCTCAGATGCAATGAACGGAGGAATCGACCGGCGTATTTGTTGATCATTGCATTGTTGGCAGATGCAGATGCCATGCACGCTATGCCATGCCGTGTAACTTAACCAAAGAGATAGTTTTTTGGGATGGGGAGTTCAGGGTTCATCCTCAGCCTCCTCTTCTCAATGTGCAGTTCGCAGTACATTGGTTTTAACTTGTTTCGAATTTTGCAAACTACTTGGTACTGGTACTTCAGCTACAGGTGTGCAAGGCAGGAAAAAAGGTGAGATGAAGATGAAGACGGGCAAACATACAAAAGTATAATCCCCATTCAAACAACAACTAGTCAATGTTTTGCATGCCCATTCTAATCTCACGCCTCGCCTGACTTAGCCTACTTCCTTTCAAGACGGACGAAACGGTTTCCCTTAATCAACTGGTGGATCTTCGGAATTAACTGAGGTGATTTGATTTATTAATTTGTAATTTAGTCACCGCTCAAATTTATTAAAATTTTGATAATCATATGTAGTAAACTTATATGGTGATTTGTATACTTTTGATTCAAACATTTTTTAAAACATTAAAAAAATTATTTATGCAGGTAAATTTAAGTGGCGGAGCTGTGATCTCAAGTCAAGTGAAGTTCTGTAAACCCGATTCAAAATGAGGAATTCAAAAAGTGTCCTTCAAGCTATTGTGATATTATTGGGACTCGCTCACTCCCTCCCTGCCCAAAAGCTGTTCAGTGTCATTACTCCACAATTTGTAATGCAGGAAACTGACTGGGAAAAGGAATTGGAGACTGGGATTGTGGCTCTGGAAGCAAATTGCAATGAGAATGAAATCCCATTCAATCGTGAAAAAGTGGTGTGTTAACTTTTTATTAACTTGGATAATTCGTTAGGGCACGAAGTAGGAATAGTCAGTACGAATAGTACGCATAATTTGAAACGTGTAGTGTTGCCCTGTTCCTGTTGTATTTTAACTATGGAGTGCTATCGCTATCCACGTGCTCAAGGCGAGGTCACCAAATGAAAAGAGTACCATCAACCTCTCTGAGTTGCTAATTCAATTTTATTTTAGTTTCACATTTAATTATACTGATATTCAGATTGATGTCTCTCAACCTGATGTTAGGGGTCGCTGTTAATACTTACGAGTTTATGACCAATTCTTGTTAAAGGATTTAAGTTTGATTGGTAATGCGGATAATTATTTTCTTTGTAATTCGATGCGATCGCTTTGTCATAAAAAGCTTACAACTTTTGAAAAATAGTTAATATCCCATATATTCACTTTCAAAGCAGGTATATTGACAACAGCTCAAATGCATTCATACAAATGCAATTTTAATTTTCAGACAAAGGAACTGCGTTCCTGTTTGCATCCCATTATTACTCAGGATCCAATGGCCCACCTGGATCCCTTTCATAAGCAGTTGTCCCACGAAGAACTCTTCAGACAGATTTACATTGAACCCATTTGTAGCAAAGTGTCAATGTCAATGGATTGTCTTAAACCACACAGACAAATCATTGAGAATTGCGCCCGGGATGACGGAAAAGCACTCCAAGAGCTACTGAAGTCTGCTTGCAGGCAGAATGGAACAATAATAGCTGGTATGATCATTTTTACGTTTTTCTAACATGTGACACATTTTTTAATCATACCATGACGCACGTTGCTACTACTTTTTTAAAATTCGTACAGAATTCGTGAAGGAAGGCGGATTTGAATGCATTACAAGGCAAGCGGATGAGTTTGCAGCTTGCTTCCGACCCGCGATGGAAAAAGAAGTTTTGACAACTTCCAAAGACGTGTGCAGGTACAAATTTTAATTAGAGTCTCATGACGTGAATGAGCCTTTAAGCCATGTGTGTCATGATGTAACACTTCACTCAAAGAAATTATTTTTCTAGTTATTTCCGAACCGTTCGTGATTGCGCGATTCCACTCTTCTTCAAATGTGATAAGAAAAGACCTGGCAAAATCATCCGCTCAATTTTTGAAGATGTTAATACCGAAACAAAAGGAAAATGTTTTGGAGATCTACAATCCGGGAGTAGGACAATATATTTTGGAAGTGCTAGTGCGTTAATAGTTTCATTGTTGGTAGCATTGAGGCTGTGAGATCCACCGTTTAAATAAATGTAATTGTGTTTGCCATCGTTAGTCTCGATTTTTTCGGAATATTAAAATCATTTCAGTGAACAAATTCCTGCTCATTGCCTCTAGTTTCTTTTCAGTTGGTCAATTTTGCGTCTCCTGAATAATGAATAAAACACAACAAATCTGATTTTATTTTACCAGGTTTTCACTTTATATGTCGTGGTGAAGCAAACCAGCTTTTTTTTCATTTAGTCGAGCGGAATATTCACTTTTTCCAAAAGATAACTTTCAATATTTTGTATTTCTAGCCATTTAACCAAATAAAAAACAGTTCTCTTGGAAGTAGTTCGTCGTGCTCAGACATAAACAAATCAAATCAACTACTAATTTGTACATCAACCGAAGAACAAAGGAACCGCAAGCCCGCCTGTGGTGGCACACCGTGTTGCTTGGCTCCGGTTACTAAAAAAATTGCACGCGACTTATTTACGGTCACTAGCCACGCAAAGAATAAAAGCAAGAAATGAAATGAATTTTAAAGGTCCATACCGTACCTTTAGAGCTACAGTACAGAGAGCTAAAAAATACGCAACTGTAAATGAAGATTCCAGGAGAAAGATGGAAAGAGGGGGCGTGGAGCACAAAAGGATCCCTTTCTTCGTTGTGGGAATGATATGAAAAGAAAAGCATCTTGGACTTGGAAAAGTCCTTGGGTTACGTTACTTTATGTACGAACGTAACCATGCCTAAGCGCGTCATGAAAAAAAGGTTTGGTCTGTGTTGAATTCTTTTATTTTTGTAGTAACTAGTTCTGTGCTTATGTACTTCCCTTGACTTTTGAGACATTTGGGAGATATTGTGCGTGCAAGTGCCTTACCTGCGCTGGATGTGAATTTGCTTTCTTCCCAAAGACTTTCATCAGATCCGGGAGTCTTTATCTTGACACGTTCTATTTCATTGCACTCGTACTCACAAGAATGGCTCGTCTTGTTATTTCTACCCTTTTACACACTCATCTTTTCATGTTCTCCAGCTCAGTGGAGTCAAAAAGGTGAATGGAGGTGCATTAGTTAGTATAGCAGCTCAGAACATCAAAAATAGTGGTTTGGCTTTTTAGTAGAATGGAATGGCTGTACCTTCCTTGGAAAGCTCGATTCTTTTTCTTTGGGTTGTATGATTTTTCAGAGAGGAATTCCTTGTTAAAGAATTCAAAGGGATTACATAGAAATTCTTAGATTTTTGCTTTGTTTCTTTCAAAATATGGTTTGAAATACAAGATATGATGGGCTTTCTCATATTGTGCATGTATAAATCCATATTTTTTCGGATGTAGTATTAGTGCCGGCTGTCTGTCGATACAGCTTTATTCTACCAAGTGCTATACAAATGAATATTTGAATATCACTACAGGACTACAGTTCCAACGAATGAACACGCAAAACCAAAAACAAAAAGTTTGACATTGAACATGCAAACACGTGAACAAACAAGCTCGGCATGGAACGTACAATATTTCTAGTGGACAATAATTAGTTGTATTGCTCAGCTGGACAGCCGTCTACCTCTATCTGTTACTAACTGGACAATAATGAGGGACTCTATCTATTTCCCAACTGACTACGAATACATGCACTAAATCTTGAAACTGACGAGCTAAAACGGACTTTTCTTTTCCTTTCGATTACAATTTCACATCCAAACTACTTTGATTGGATGTAGCATAACAATGTACTGGTGTAGATAAACATAGTAGTTGTCCGGGTTGGCCGAACTGTATGTAAAAGTAGTTACTTGTTGGGGAATACTAAAGATAGCATGATAAACAAGATGGTATGCTAAATACACCATCCTTAATACAAATGTTGCATGTTTGCTCTTAATGGACTCTAAAGTGAGGAAGTTTTGCTTTGGTTCCAGTTTAATTTGATAGTCACAAAAGTTACAAGGCTAGCCGAGACTAATGGCTATATGCTCTCACTAGCAGAGGGTCACAAAATGTTTTCAACTCGGGGTTTCACAATGTTACATTTTTTTGAATATGCAAAATCTCAATTCGAATGAGCAACGTTACAGCCAGTTCATTGATTGTACATAGTATACCACATAAAAAAGTTGGTTTCCTCACATGTCTCATTCTGTAACACCCTAAAGGTGTGGTTGGAGGACAAGAGACACAGTAATTAATTTCTGTTAGTATTACCCTAGCAGTCGATAATGCGCAATTTAATACCTATTTGTATTGCTGATATGGAAAAGCGCTGCTCTCTGTTTGCTGTTGTGCTAATTATGAATTATTAACCCAAAATCGTTAGCTTGAATTAGTTAAATTATTGTATATGCTGCATATCGTACTTTGTAATTCATGTTTAATATTCAATATTTATTATTATTTATTGTTATCTAGTTATAGTAATTTGTTTGCAAAACGCTCCTGTTATTTACATAAAGTTGACTCTTACGACACTGAGTATTAACATGAATGAATGTAAATAAACATGTTTAAAATTGTCAATAAAGGCAAGCAAAACACCAGTCGTGCGTCGTGCCGTGCGACTTGAATGCGAGTAACACATAAACGTGCAAAATAAGAGCCAAATCCATTTAAGAGCCGAGCGATAGCTTTTCCCAACGGTATTGTTTTCCAAGGCCAAAAATATCAAAATTCTGCAAAAGCAACGAATTTCAATAGAAAACACTGAATTGATGATCCTCTCAAGGTTCTGTATCAAATTTTTGTCCTATTTTGTACTTTATTCCAATAATAATATTCTCCAGAGGAGGAAAGGGTCGAGAGCCTACTTATGGATGCAAATGGAAATGAGAGTACATGTTACAGTGTTTTTCATATGCGTGCATCATGATAAAAGTAATGTGTGTCGTTTTCACTGGAATTCAATAGATCAATAAATGCACAATGACGAAAACACCCCAACTCCAATCACTATTTGCACTTGTGCCTATACAATCAGCACTTCGCGTGTTGGATTAGTGGTTCGATATTTCCAAAGCTCATATCCAAATTTGACGTGAGTACAGCAACAACTCCTGCAGTAGTGCCGTCTGTCTGCGTCTGCCGTCCATGTAAGGTCAAGTTTACGTTTAGATTTCCAGTTTAAAAGTGAATTGAATTAATTAATTGAAAACATAAACACACCGTTAGTTTACGTTAAAATCGTTAATTTTGATTCCATTTAATTGTGTATTTAGAATGTCCGACGACGACCTGATTCAATGGGAAAAACTAATGGCATGCTGTTTCCCTTGCGGCTTCGTATGGTTCAAGGAAGGGTGTGGAGGGGCTTGTTGCCTTAATTATGTCTTGGGGATAATACCTTGTGTCAACGTTTGTCATGCCTGCAGCTATGTTGGTGATCCTGGAAAACCCGGAAGTCCAGCAGCCATTCTTGCTTCGAAGGGTGGCGGTAGTGTCGTCATGAGTCAGCCTCGCTAATTAAAAGAACGTCATTAGTTAATGGAAAATGTTCGCTTCTTGTTAAGTCCTTTAATTGTGTATTGTCGCCTTATATTTGAAATAAGTGTCAACCTATGTATATCTGCTAAAAGTGATTTATATATTCCCGTGTTGTGCTTTTCTGTTTTCTAGCAAGCTTAAGTTTTCATGTGCTCCTTCAGTCTGTTTAATAAACAGTAAAATCAGTCCAGAAACGTAATATTATCCACTAAATAAAGCATTTTATCCGTTACAAAGCGAGTATAATATGCCTTACCAACTCCCAACAAAAGGGAAAAAAGCATTAACCCATACTGTGATATAGTGCTTATTTCTACATTTTTAGATTTTGATTTTTAGAATTTGCCGATTTGCAGTTCGCTGTAAGTAATTGCAGTTCCACTCAAAGTAAGCTCAATTTTAAACGCTGATTTACTATTTACATATTCATATTAGTATATACTCTAGTCTCAGTTCTGGGTATCGATTAATGGGAGAAGTAAAAGTCCATAATGAGGCCAGAATTTGGCCTCATTAATTCAGTGTAATTTGGTTGATTTTTCTCACTTAACTCAATTGCCATCCTAGAATTCCTGATTAAGGCATGAAAATGTTAGAGAAGTTCACGCCGCGATCTACTACTTCTTTCAGGCTTGTGTGGTTCAACAAATAATGGATCTCGTTGCATAGTTGCATTAATAATTCTGTGACGCCATATTGTGTAGCCTTGAAGTTCAGCAGTCACACTTGCCACTTGCCATAATTGGTGATGGTGCAAATTTGAGTCAGGTTTACTTTGAAGGAAAACGATATTTGTAAATACAGTAGGAGGAAAAATTATTTAGCCACCCTTAAAATCA
>JAAXYW010001509.1:0-21102 GCA_036851895.1 Orthonychiurus folsomi | reverse complement strand
AATTGTGCTTTAAGAATACATATACATATCCAAACTAGAACGTTAGTTATCCATGCAACGCTCGCAACAATTCTCGGTAATCGTGTATTATGGATTCCAAGACCAAATCAACTTGCGCAATAAAACAATAATTTAAATGTACAACTAAATGGTAATTCTAATTTGAATTGTTTTGTGCCTATTAGAGTGCCTATTTGTTTATTGCGAATTTTAGATTTTCTGTCAACTATGTTCTAAAGCCATGACCTGTCTAGAAAAACAAATTTTTTTTATGCTTCGAATAAAACCAGCTTTTCTTATCAGACTAAAATATGTTTCCGACTTGTGGAGTTAACAAACAAACCCTATATAATAATAGTTAATTCATAATTGTTTGTCTCATTTACAAATGAAATTGGGAGCTCCTTTCCAGTCGACACACGCATCTATAATTTTTAATTAATGCGGAAAAACTAGCCAAAAGTATGCTGAATATTGTGAAACGCATTAGAACTAAATATTCAATATCTGATTTTGTGAAAGCATGGAGTTTTTTTGATTGTGGTAAATACTCACATGCCTTCCAAGTAATGAATTGGACTACTATAATTTAGCCCCGGTAGGTTATAGAAAAATATTTACTAAGGTTCTTCATAGCAATTGCTAAAATTAACCTCTTGCTTCAAGTTTTTGGTGACCAACTTAAATAAATCATGGCACAATTTTGTTGAAGTCACCCAAATTTGTATCATTCAGAGTTTAATGTTTGAAATTATGGTTAAATCATATCAATAACCCAGTATATTTCTTTACCTCTGATCTAACAAATCGCTTGGTACTCGAAACTAATGCTTTGATTCGCATACGAACGAATTTCTGTTATTGCGCTAAATTTGAGTGCTATAATTTTTGTGATTGTGAATGCCTTAATTTGATAAAGTAGATTTAATGCAAATTAGTTTGCATTCAATAGATGAGAATAAAGAAGAACGCAAGAAACGACCACGCACAGCCTTCACAAATTCCCAAGTAAAGGCCTTGGAATCCGAGTTTGAGAGGAATAAATATTTGTCGGTCGCAAAAAGATCCCATTTGGCGAAAAGTCTGAAATTGACGGAGACACAAGTAAGCGTTAAACGGGCTGCTTCTTTTTGTCGTGAAATGCGTAGTTTAAGACGATTTAAGTACCTAACCCCGAAGTGCTTTTCATATTTTCTCATTACCTCATTTGTGACTCTTGTGTGTTGGTTCCAGATTAAGATTTGGTTTCAAAATCGTCGGACCAAGTGGAAGTCAGTAATATATTAATTATTTTATTTACTTAAAAATTTGCCTGCGGAAGATAATTATAAATCTGTTCTATTACAACGAGTTATTTGCGCTCATCATACTATTCCCTCAAATGTTTGGGAATAGTATGGGAATGAAAAAATTAAAGAAAATTTGTTTGAAAGCAATTTTGTCAGTATAAGTATAAAGTTGATTATAATTTGAAAGAAATCTCAATGCAGTACTATCATAATGTCAGTTATCGAGTTATCTTATATTGTTATCGAGTGTAGAATTCCTACAAACCCCGCAGTAAAGTAATTTTCTCATAAATGAATGTACACAAATTAAACAGCTCCACCCTCCACTACTCAGTGGGTGAAAATCGGGTTTCGGCTGTGTATGGTGAAAAAAAATTATTGCATTAATTTTGCCGATTTTCTTGATTAAAATAGACGAAAATACACATCCGAGCTGGAGATTGCGGCTCAACAATATTATTCAGCAATGGGGCTCGTGTCCCCAAGGCCCATGGTTTTGGGTGATCGTCTTTGGTTATTTCCCAGCTCTCCATTTTCACCCCATCCGCATCCCCCACCGCCGACACTTTTCCCGTCACCATCAACGCCTTCCAGTAATGCTAATCCACATTTCTCACATCTATGAATGAGGTTGAACCAAAGAAACCAAAAACACAAGCCAAGCCATATCTTCGATCCGAATTTATATTTATAGCTCATGGATCCCTGAAGCGGGTGCGGGTGTCAAGCTCAACACTTCCCTGCTCACTAATTTGTAACAAATGTACCCCTCAAGACAAATGACTTTCCTAATTTGTGCTAAGTATGAAGTCTCGGGCTCATTCATTATCATTAATTTGACTCTCGGCAATTGCCAAATGAACACCAGTGAAGTGCCTTATTTACTTGCCTGTATGTTGGGAGTCTTCGAGTACGCCAAATTAGGGATCCTTAATAAGTGTTGAGTGATGACAGATTATATTTTATGTTCAACACGCCCAATNTAGGGATCCTTAATAAGTGTTGAGTGATGACAGATTATATTTTATGTTCAACACGCCCAATAAACTTTGCTTTGGAAGTTAATTCTAGTGTAAATTGGTTAGAATTGTGAAACTGTGCCAAATATATTACTTACATATGAAATAAACCGTTGTGCCTAAGATATAGATTTCGTAATATCAAAATAAATTGAGATATGTCTTTTAAGTCAACTTCTAAAGTCACATTGTAATAAAATTTTTGCTATTATCAGCGCTGGAAAAAAAATTATCCATTTTAACAGAAAATTTGAAAAAAGGCACGACGAAACACACCACAATCACACTCAGCTAAAACACACGGAAATTTTAATTCATACTTGTTTACAAAATCTTGCTTTCTAAGTTCTGCAATGTATTTGCATTCACAATTCTCTTGTGCGCATTTGTTTTGTAATAATTCAAGTTTGCAGAATTTATAATCTATGCTGATCTGGTCTAGCATCGTTCTTCTAGTACATTGGCTCAACGTATTTTTGTTCCGTGAAAAGTCACCACTAACAGAAATGTTTGGTTGTGTAATATTTCTCTTATTCACGATTCACGTCTGTAACTTGCATATGACATTATTGGCAAAACAATTCTCAGTGAATGAGTATTGCATAACTGTCGCCATTTTGATTAAAAATCAATAATAACTCAAAATATGTTAAACTTTTAGCACCCATCTTGGGTGCAGAGATTAACTCGGATTCTTAGAGAGATAATAGAGTAAGAGATCTTGACAATTCTCTGGAGAGCTAGCTCAAATGCCATGCCATGTTTTCTTGATGAATTTGAATCAAGCTTGATTTGATTGAAAGTTACGGAAGGTCTGTCATTTTATGAAACCAATTTTATTAGTCTTGTTTTCCATAAATATCGAATCGACCCATAATACTAATTGAGGTTTGCTCCAATTCCAATAAAGCATACAACGGGCATGCAACGCAATGGTTTTCCTTATCGTAACTATAAACTGTAATACATACATAGACTATTTAATATCTACATTACTGGCATTGAACCATTACAATTAATTTGGAGTTTTGATTTTCATTTTTTTTGCTTTTACTTGAGTCCTTCCCTTCGGTCCTGAACTCAATGGGTTAGCCTGAGCGCCAATGAGGTCAGTTTCAATTCAAAAATTCCAATTCACTACAACTAAACTGCGCTGAACAATAACAGAAGAACAAAAGTTGAAACTGGAACACAATTGCAATCATTTAGTTTTGAATTTGCTCATAATTGTGTTGTTTTAGTGTCAAGCAGAACATGAAGAAGGGACAGTCAGGTGCATTGACAAAAGGAAAAGGAATCGAGGGAGCTGGAAATGGGAGTACAAGCAGCGGAGCTCGGGCTTTTGTGCAAGCCAGAAGAAATGCAAATTTCAGAACATCACTATTTAATGAGGAGACAGCCACTGACAATTTATCTGAAAATCTGGTCAAATTGGCAAGAAAAAGCGGAACCCTTAATCTAGCTAACCGAAGTCTTCAAAAAAGTAAGATGAGATAGCGATTAATCCCCAATTTGAGTGTTTTGTTTTATTGGACATGCAGCTGAAATGGAACTAGCATGATTTCACACTTATAATTAAATTAATTGAGGACCCGAGTTTTGTAAGTAAATTGCTTGCTGGATTAGCCTTCTAATTTTTAATTTTAATTTTCAAGCTATTTCGGTAATGCATTGATTTCTGGTAAAGAAATAATTAACTGTTTGAGGAAAGCGAGATAATAAACTCTAATTCTGTCTTAACATGTAAATTAGCGGCAGGACGAGATTTTATGATTTTAAGGACCATAATTCTATTTTTAATATTTCATAATTGAAGGTGGTATTGTTTACAGTTCCCTCCAGAGTTTGGCGTCTTCATGAAATTGACGAAAAAACCAAAGCTGCCTCGTCGAGCGTGTCACTGGACAATCCTTCAGAAGAAAAGTGGTGGGAGTTTTGTGGACCTTCAAAAACTCATTGTAGCAAATAACTGCATCAAGGAAATTCCATCAGAGATCAATTTGCTATCTTCACTTCAAACTTTGGATGTGTGTAACTGGATCTGAATTGTTGACGTTGAATACTTGCCTAATGCTTGTTTATGCCATTGTGTAACGACAGAGTAATTTATGCAGCAAAGCATGGCTTAACTGATTGTACCGTTCCATTGTAACATAGCTAACTGACCCACTAACTTGTAGGTTCACGACAACCAAATTACTGTGGTTTCACCTGCAATCGGACAGCTTGGGGACTTACGCAAACTTGATCTTAGTCACAATCAGCTTCAAGATCTGCCGGTGGAGGCTTTTAATTTAAAAATGCTTCTTGAATTGAAACTGAACAATAATAAACTCGAGGCGATATCTAAAGACATTGGCCAGCTGTCAGTATTGAAACATTTGGTGAGTGTTTACACGATTACATGCTATTTCTAATGTAACATTAAATGACCTGCTTTAAGATGATTTTGCGTTTACTTGGTGTGAATATTGCAGGATATATCTTTTAACAATTTGGTTACTGTCCCGGAAGACCTCGGTTTCTTGAGTTTTCTTACATCTCTTAACATTTCCAACAACAGGCTAATGGAAATCCCGCATGATTTCGGAGGTTTAACTGGTCAGTTGCATTATTAAAGGGTTGGTAAAACTCAGCTCCTGAACAGACATGAGAAGTAGTTCACACTGTTTTATATTATTATGCAGGGCTAAAGGAACTCGACATTTCCGACAATACCTTGACTCGTTTGTCATCCTCTTTTCCGGAACTACTCCATTTAGAAGTTTTACGCTTACAAAACAATAAACTTGAGAATATTCCAATTTTTGTCGGTTGTCCGAATCTGAAAGAGCTGCATGCACAAAACAATCAGTTTAAAAGATTCAAGTCAGAAAATTTTGCGAACACAAAAGTTGAATTGCTAGATTTTCGAATTAACAAAATACAAGCTCTGGAAATAAATAAAGATGATCTGGACTTTCTTGACCGCTTCTTCCTGGACAACAATGATTTGTCAATGTAAGCTTAAGTTTTTTTAAGGTGTTTGCTAGATGTAGAATTAGAAGAGTATAGATTACGTAGGTTTTAACCACGGTATGCCAACCACAATTTTAAATATGAGAGGCGTCCAATAATTTACGAAACTCTTTATGTATTTTTAGATTGCCGGATGATTTAGCCCTTTTACCTTCTTTAAAACATCTCACTTTGGAGGGAAATCCATTACGCAGTATTCGAACTGATATCTTAAAGCGGGGAACTCAGGGTTTGTTGAAACACCTCCGAGGAAGACTCAGCGATTCCAAAACAGAACTAGAGGATTCAAACACCAAACTTTTGGAATCGAATACCCAATCAAGCGAATCAACCGAGCGCTCACCACGAGCAACGACACAGGAACAACTCGGCCTTGATGTTCACAGATTGAAGAACACGAAACTGCTTTCTCTTGTTTCAAAACAAATGAAATGTGTGGAGAATCAAGTTTTTGTGACAGCAACAGAGGCCAAGGTTAATAAAATTGACTTGTCCAAAAATCTGTTAACTGAACTTCCGGTGACGTGAGTATAAACACACGAGCTATAATTGTAGATGTACCATTATTTTAATTTTCACCAACTTGTAAATTATATTAGGTTTGAAGGGCTTAGCAGTACTTTGAGCGAACTTGTTTTGGATTTTAATCGATTCAGTTCGTTGCCTCCTTGCCTTGCAACATTTACAAATCTGCAATTCCTTAGCTTTCAAAATAATCAAGTTGACCATTTACCAGGCGAGATGACAGGCCTGAAGAAGCTGAGAGAAATCAATTTTGGCTTTAATAAGTACTACATAACATTTTTATGCAATCGTCGCCACTATTTTATTCAAAGAAGTATATAATCTCTTTATTCCAGGTTTACATCAATTCCGTCATGCCTTTACGATTTACCGATGCTTGAAATCATTATTGCGACAAACAATAAAATCTGCAAAATTGAAACAGATAACTTACAAAAGCTGTCTCGATTGGCCGTTTTGGATCTTAGCAATAATGATATCCGCGAAGCTCCACCAGAGCTGGGACTTTTAACTCAACTACGGTAAGCCTCACAATTTATTGCTTCAGGTTGTTGCGGTCTTTATTTTTATATAAGCAGATTTGGAGATTGCTTTCATTTTATAGGTTATAGTTAATCTCTTTCAATGTGACTGGAATATAATGGACTATTTGCATTCATTCTCCATTAGATCTCTGAATATAGAGGGGAATGCTTTTCGGGTCCCTGGTTATGCCGTTCTCAGCAAAGGAACAGAGTCTGTTCTTGCGTTTTTGAGGAACCGAATTCAACAAAAATAAGAACATTTGGGTGATGGATCCTACATCGTCTAGAAGGTCTTGAACATCCAACATTTTTGTTCAAATTGTTTAGCCAGCCTTACAGCCATCATTATTCTACTGCTTCTGCAGTGATACTAGGGCTAAATCACAATTTTGGAATTGTACTTGAGGAAGGACCACTGGAATTTTCCCCATTTCACCTGGTCAAGTAGTGGCTTTTTTGTCGTATTTCGTAAGTGCCTATTTACAACAGATGAGTATTTTGAACACTGTCAAAGAAATTAGGCTATTTAGAATTTAGTAAAAGGCCTGGTAGGCCGTTTCATAGAAATATTTCTTAGTACACTAAACCCATTTATTACAGTTTAGGTTTTTGTTTCCTCCCGGTCGGTAGGTGTTAAAAACAACTTTAGAATAGTCAATTTTACGAACACAGTTTAAATTTTATTATCATTTAAAGTATACTCTAGTCGAAGTAAATTTAGTTTGCCATGACACGTGGTTTTTGTGAAATTACTGGATGCTGGGTTAATGCTTCATAAATAATTGTTTTATTTTCGAAAGGTTTGCTTTGTAAGAGTCAGTGGATATATCTGTTAATCCATTCAACAAAATTTGATATGTTGGTGTAGACACCTGGTAGATTTTCTCTCCCGCAACCGATACCTTGATAAAAATCGAAATTTTATTTTCTGGGGTTTTTATATCTCTAACTGTTGGATAATTAACTTTACATACCCCAACTAACCAACCCGACCAGAGTGTTCTGTCCATCCACTTCTGTTGTCAACGGTCCTCCACTATCACCCTTCAAACATTGGATATGTTAGACAGTCAAATTGGAAAATAAGTTACGCCCAAAAGCTTACCTGACAAGAGTCGCGACCTCCATGTTGATATCCAGCGCACAGGAAAACATCATGAATAGTTTCGCGCCTTCCAGCATTTCGAAACATATCCTGGCAACGTTTCTGAGATAATACTTCTACTTCTACTTCTTGTAGAAGAGTCGGTGTAATTGTTAAACCTGAGAAATCAAAACGGTGACTCATTTCCATTGCGTAGTTTTATATAATCATAACCCAGAATTAAGTGATTGAGCGGAACTGCTTCAAACTGCACTCACCATGCTTCGTCCGTCCCCAACCCACTACGGTGGCACTTTTCCCTTCAAAAACATCCTTGTACCTGGGAAGGCAAACTGGTACAATATGTTCCTTAAATTGAACTTGCCTCGACAGTTTTAAAAGTGCTAAGTCATTTCTGAAGTCTGCCGGATTATAGCCTGGGTGAACCTATGTAAATGTTGACAATTGAATATTAGGTACTTCCACTTCCTGGATGTAAAGGAGATAAAAATGTGGGAGAGGATTTATTTAATAACCTCCTTCTTTTCAACAATGTAGTCTTCATGTGGAAACCGTTCATTCTGCTGCCTCACATTCCATTCTCCAAGTCGTACTTTTAAACTGCTGATGGGAGTACTGGATACCGTATTTTTCAAAAATTATTAATACATCCTTGTATAAATGTAAAATATATACATTTACCTGTACACACAATGCGCGGCAGTAACTACAAATAAATTAAACAATCTGATTACACTCGTTAACTTAAATAAACTTAGTAAAGAGTTAGTTTATAAACATTCAAATGGACTTACCGATCCACAAATCATTAATCAAAGCCCCACCACAAGCAATTCTCTTTGAAAGAAAACTTTGTTTAATGATTGCTGCCTGCCAAGGATGAGATCCGAATGGAGAATCATGACCTCCGACAATACGATTGGTTCGAGTGTATATCTGCCCACATTCTGTCAAATTACATTTTACTACATTAATTTTCCGCCTTCTCGTGTTTATAAGCAAGCCTTGTGCAACCTGTGCTATGCTCCGTGCAATTTGCATATGCATTAAATTTGAATACCAATTAAATGCAGTAAGCGATAACAAATCTTTGTGAGATATAAAGAAGTTCCAAGGCTTTTGTCCCCCATAGCCACCCATCCATCCCATCAAATCCGTGATGCTTTTAGTTAGTATTACGTATGCACTAAAGCCTAGTAAAAGTTTTTATTTAATTTAGATTTAGCGTAGGTGCAAGACGACGACCTGAGAGCTTTGGTTACTTAACAGTGCAATGCAAATGGTATCCTTTGCTATGATGCTTAGTGCATGTTTAGACTCGAGTTAAAGGATCACGCACTCTCGACTCGTCAAAAGTAATCATTAAGGCATGAATTATTTGAAAATGAGATGTCAAGTAGTGCCTAGAAGATGTAATCTAAGACAAAGGAGTCATTGTACATTTGGGCCTGACGCACAGATTTATTTATTGTAGAATTTATTTGAATTGAACAATTGAAATGGAGAAAAGAAAAAATCTTTCGTTGGTGACTGACTGACTGGATTGTGGCAGTCAGTCAGTTGTACGTACTTAAGTTCAAGTGTTCGAGTACACAGAACAGCAAATCTCCATTTCGGGTACAATAAGGATTGAACAGGCGTGAAGTGATCGCCAAGCTCTACTTGCCCTGCACGTTTGATCCATAAAAAGTTTTCTACAAGTTCTTTTTAGGTTCACTCGAACATAAACAGGATGTCTACACTCACTCCACTACTACACTACTCTCTGATCAACGACAAGGTTCACGGAGAAGTTACATTCTGATGAAGCTGCCATCCTTTGTTAAACCATTCCACCCGACGATGCGTACCGTTTTACCTTCAAACAATTAGAGCGATTTTAACTCAAGTTAAAGTATTTGAACAAGAGAGCAAATTATGTATGTTATGAGAATCCTTTCGTAGTCTTGAAATATTATATAGTATGGGACTTTCTTAATTGAAGATTACTTCATACAATCCACCGTTTAACTGTCAATAGTAGTTATTAATTATTATTGTTCGCTCTTGAGGTACTAATTGAATTTGTTCAGTTTGGTCATGGTTCTCAAGTAAATTGTGGTCTTGCCTTATGTTCTAAGCATTGAATCATTTCAAGTGGAAATGTGATGACCGTACATTCTGTGCAATCGAAAAAACATTTTCCTTCTGTTAATTGTTATGATACAATGACATATTGAATTAAAGTGTTCTAGTCCAATGCTATTCCACAATTTCACCACAACTTCCAAATTCTAGCATAATAATGCCGAACGTGTGTGTATTATAGCTGCTTTTTTGCTTTCGTTTAGCCTACCACAATTTAATTTTTTGCTTGTCATCTTCACACCAAATTCAACTGACTTGCTTAATACAAATTTTTTGAATGCGTTCACGTGTAGTTCACAATTTTTAATCTGCCTAAAATCTTTCTAAATTTGTAGTAGCTAATATATAAATTGCAAGAATTAGGGTCAGCTGAAGTCAAGCACTATAATTTTAACCCAAAACCGTGCTTTGCATGGCAGCCCCAAGGCCTTTGGTGTTATTGCAGGTTGCAGTTTTATAATAGTAATTAAAATTACCCTTTGAGCTCAACATTGTTGGCCTGTCGAAAGTCTTATCGGGGCTACCCATTATGGGTGGAAGTGGTTCACTCGGAGGAGGATAATAGGGAGGGTCGGTTGGTTGAGGGTAAATATTATTATCATTAGGATTAAAGTTATTCGGGGGATAGGTTGGTCGGTAGGGTTTAATTTTATCTGTGGGGTACAAGTCATAAGGTTCATAATTTGTTGTGAGATGACCCGGAATTGTATGGCTTCATAGTCGTTCCCACCGTGGAACTTGGCGGAGGATAAAAGTAGGATGGGCGATCAAATGGTGGTTTATGCATCGCAGCCGGTATGGGCCTGTATGAATTGTCGTGAGGTCGCATTACTGGCCCTTCCGTTGTTGTTGTTGGACGCGGGTAATAGGGTGGGTATCTTTCGTTGTCATTGTTAATATTATATAAGTCATAACTTATTGAGGATGGAGAGGCTGTAAGATTTGTGTTTGAGACTGAAAAGGAGCAAGATATTTGGAAGTTCAGAAATACGCGATCATGAACAGATAATCTAAATCTAAATAATAATAATAATTTAATAATATTTAAGTAATTTTAACTCTATAATAATGATTTGTAGAAATCATGAGCGCGGCGCTGGTACTATTAAACACGCCTAATGCTGTGTACAAGCTCATATTTTCCGCAAAACTTGTCACACGCAATTGTATGAGCCAAATACGAATTCATTCTTCACAGTCATGCTTATAATGTCAAGGTGTACTGTGCCTACTGTTAGCCTTGCAATTGCAATATTGTCTGGCCTGCAGAACTGTACATTATTGCAAATCCTAGTATCAAGACTTTATCGCAAAACTATTTTACAGTTAAGAACTGGGACTGTTGTGAGGTTGTGACACATTTTTGTCAAGCAGCGGCTGGTGCGATGTATCAAAACAAATCATACAATTGCATGATAAACAAGAAGGGGACTAGATCCCATTTCTTTTATTAGGCTACAGCACCGACACAGCCACTGCTTGTAAATTTGATCAAAACAGCCACACCTCCATGAAAAATGAATAATCTGACTCCTAATTTTCTCCAATTAATACTGCATTTCCACGAGTATGGACTAGACTAGCTAAGTAAGTATAAGTATTTTAAAGAAAAACTTACTAGGATCATCAACTATTCCTGCACCGAAGGCAGTGATTTCATTAATTCTGTCCCGGGGAACGCAACAGCTCCAAATCATTCCACCATTGCACAAATCCATTGGCTTTGATCCTTGTAAAACACAGGAGACACTTAGGCCACAGCCGTACATCTTTCCTCCATGCCAGCAATGCTGCGGAATTACTATTTAAAAAACACAAAAATATTTCAAATTAGAGATTTGCAGTATATATAGCTTCAACTTCAAATCTGAGAACCGAACCTGCAAGTTGCCTGGCCTCATCATTCAATTTTGAATTATTTGAATACAGGAGATCGTAAATTCGCAGCCTATGCTCTAAATCAAACATATTTTCTCCTGTCGCAGAACCAGTGTCCAGGATTTGACCAAGGACCTTATCATTATGGTTATGATCGCGATCACGATTTCTAGTCCCATGACTGCTGGACGAAGGAAATCCTGGTAGTTTACTACTCGTAGAACTAATGGGGTGGTAATAGTCTCTGACACGGGTGGGACGAGCTTGTCTTCCGATCGTCATCAAGAAATCCTAAATATCTGTTACGATTTCTTGTATTAGAAGATGAACCCCGAGAACTGTCAACGACTGTGTCTCCGACCGGAAACCCGAAACGATTGTACTTAATGTTATTTCCACCAATATTTGATATTGCGTATCCAGCCTCATCGTTTTGAGGGTACCTGACTGTACTGCTTGATAGTGAGGAGGATGAACTGCTGTAAACAAGTTGACATTTAGAACAAATCCTAATATAAGTGCGTTAGGGGAAAATTATGTGCATTTTTCAGAAAACCAAATTCCTCGTTATTAGAATACACCAATCAGTTTAATAAATTGTAGAGAAATTTAATTGTTATACGTTTTGCGTTATACGTGAAGGTGCATTACGTAAAAATTAAGTTGAAAATAAAAACTACAGGATTTATAGTGAAAATCTTTTTGCCATGTACAGGAAATTGTGATGAAATTTCACAGTACCTGAGCGAACTTTTTCTATACCCAAATGAATCCGCTGGAAATCCTGAGTAAACGCTAGAATTCCTAAAACCACTATTATAAGCTTTCAAACGCCGTGATGAATTTGGATTTCGAACCCCACTATTTAACTTGTAACTGTAACTGTAATCCAAATTATCAAAAGGGAACTGCACAAAATTCTGTATTGAGCAAAACACTATGGATTCCTTTGAAAAATTTAACAGAAATATTAGCACAATCGTGTAAAACTGCACATGCATACTGCGAAATCTTTTCTTACGAAAAAGATGTTTCATTTCTGGGATATTATTCCACTTTGAATTCTGCTTTTGCAAAAATGTGAGTCAAAATTCACTCAAAATGTCACTTGTCCAGTCCGCCCTAGCCATGTTGTAGGGTAGGGTGCTCCGCGCTCGACTGATTTTAATGTAACCGGAAAACCATGGACTGAAGTTCAACTGTCATGAACAGTTCTACTACTCGAATCTCCGGAAGTTATATTTTGCTTGTGAGAGAGTCACAACAATGTAAGAGGAAACGAGGTGTATTGCACTCTTCATCCTCCTCTGAACCACTGACTGACTCACACTCCGCGTTAAACTTCTAACCTCAGGCAGGGATCAGGAGCGAAACGCTTAAAAATGTTACCCATTCTTACAGATTCATCCAGCCGTACTAAACTTTGACAGCGTAATCATTGCATTGGGACAGCTCAAGAACTTACGGACTACCACCATTTGTTTACGCGTAAGCCTGTATTTTTAGCACCTGAATTAAGAAAGCAAGGATTTGGAAATCTTAAAGTCAGACATTTGTGTACAATTACTTCGGCGGCGGAGGCAGGAAGGAGTCAAATATTTTAAAACTTCCACACAATTCAAAAGTCTGACTGTTGTGATACAACTATTGGCGAAAAAATATTGGAATTTTAATAAAGAGTACAATCATTCAATCACTACGTGGAAGACGGATGCTTGACTTTTTAAATAGCTTAAAAATTGCATAGGCAAATAAATGTGCTTGTCTTGAATTTCCTTTCACATGTATTATATTTGCTAATACCAGAGTTAAGTGGCGACTAGCAAGCAGGGTGTGTGCACAATTGACTGGGGTTACGCATTTAGTAGGCGTAGTTTTTCTATGTATTTAATATCCAGAAACAGCCCAACCAGCCGAATATGAAGATCTCGCCTAAACTGTTAAAAATATGAAATATGAGGAGTTTTAATTTTTATTTGTGGTGACGTCCAAATTTGCTTACTCGTTTTTAATTTTCTTAAAAGTAACACCGCAAACCAACGACAATTAAAATTAATATGAAGTCCTTAAACTGATGAACTCACCATAAAGTCGTTTCCGCATATCAAATAAATCAAACTGGTCCGGCACTAGTGTAAACCTGGACTGGCCTTTTAATTTAAAATCAGACTCAGCTTTATTCCAAAGTCCTGGAAGCACTATGGCCGTTGAAATGTATTCAATTTCACTTGAATTACTGTCCACTTCAGATTTCGCCGAAACAAGTTCACTCTCCGCTCTCGCAGAGCATTTATGACTCAACTTAAAAAACAATAAAATAACTGCGGTTTGTAAGAACGGACACAATGAAAAACAGTTGACCATTTCTTTGAGCACCACGGGTTCCAGTTCCACCAAAAAAATGAAATGAGACGCCACCCTGGGCAGTAGAAATTAACTATTTCCTCTAATCCGACATCTAGTTGAGCACTGATTTGAATGGGAGTGATAATTAATCGAATGTAATCTTGGATCCTCTGCCCCTTAAATGACTCTCACTTGAAATGTGTTTAGTTGGATGTCGCAGAATCTCATTAAGGATTGAATCCTTACAAAACCTTCCATCAATTTCACTGCCTGGTACGGAAAGTCAAGACTTTGTATTCACTAATGTAATTTCATTGTCATTGGCAAATGTGCGAACTCTTCCTCTTCTTCACAGCACAGGTTTAAGGGTAACAGTTGCTAATCTCACGCAATTTGAGTTTGGGGGGAAAGTGTAGTTTTTGGCAATTGTGGAGTTTTTGAGGATGGAAGTGTATTTATCCTCTCGTTGACAATTATACACACATTAACTAGAACAAAAACAATTAATCAACGAATGAAAGCGTTTTATTTCTTCACATACACAAAAAAATAATGATACAACAACATTACAACAATGCTCCGTGAAAAGGGTTCAACAAACTAAAATGCATTTAAGGCCTTCAAAAAATATACTTTCTGTTTGATTGAATCTCAAGAGGGTGGCGGATTCCTCTTAAATTTCATTCAATCCCATTCCATTTGGCATGTCATTAAATCACGAAGTCTATAAATACTGGTCGGGTGCAAATCTCAAGCGCTGACGCTGGACAGCTGCATGATTACCAGCTAATAAAAATATATTTTCGAGCACATTTTTGTGTAATGTAAAGTAAAATATATCACAACATTTTCAAACTTCAGTTCAAGGAGCAGAATATATTATGCTTTGTGACTTTAGAGTTGACTGAAACTCATTAGAATTTAAATTAACCCGCTAAATTTGGTCGAAACAAGACTTCCGCCAAATGCTTAACTGTACAAAGAGCATCCAGAGAGCTCATGAATTAGGCTAGGCGGAAATCTGCTCTCGGATCCATTTTGTTGTCGTTGAGACTTTGTGGTAAATTCCTGGTTGGTGGTCAACTGCGCATCCAAATCCCGCTGATGTAATCCCGGCTAGCGTCCATCGTCCATCGTCTAAAATTACAAGTGGACCTCCACTGTCGCCCTGAATGATATAATTGTTATTTGTTTAGTTAATTTCGTACCGATCAATTGTTTCATTTAACATCATGATATTTAACGGCAAAACAAGATAAGATTCTGCGGTGGACAAAACTCGTATATTGTTTTGGCTATTAGTAGATAACTCTTTAATCTAAAGCTAAAATGATTTTTGCTTGTTGTAAAGTACGAGACAATTCAAAAAAAATTTGATACGCCAAAATATAAATTAAATAATTCGTACCAGACATTGCATCCATTTTTCCATTTCGATGTCCTGCACAAAACATTTCATCATGAAGTTCAACGCGAATGCTTTTGCTGTAGTGCCATCTCCGACACTCGCTGTTATTAATTACTGGAACCAAAACTTTCTGCAGAACATTTGTCCCAGTCTTTCCTAAGATTCATACATAATACATACATGTATATTATATTATATTTACACTTTACAAGTGTCTTTGTCTAAAAAATTAATATTAAGGAGTACTCCTAACCATAAGACGTATCAGTTTTTCCCCAACCAGCCACCACTCCAATCCTTCCCAAAAAATTCTTGTCCTCCTGGAGGAAGGCAAACGGGTAAAATATTTGCTTTGAATCTAACTGGCCTATGGAGTCTGAGCAAAGCCACATCGAATCTGTATGGAAGATACTTAAATTTATAGTTGAAATATTGTAATTGAATGCGTGCGTATATCAAATAAATCATGTATATATTCTGAACGTAATCCCCTGGCCATGTGGAGAGACGCCTACGAACCTATCTGGCTGTGTTAACATGTATTTGAATCTGGGATGAATAATTCTTTCTACGACAGCAAACGCTTCTTCTGGAAGAGGTTCTATCCATCGCCCTGTATTAGTTTAGCAAATAGTTTAAAAATTGGTTCTTCCAATGAAAATGATTAGTATATCCAAAAATACCAGTGTCTTTTGTGTCATGCTCTCCTAAAAAAATAGTAATTTCAGAAAGCTTAGCACGATGAACGCAATGAGCGGCAGTTGCACTAAAATGTATATAAAAGAAGCATTTAAATTGCACTTGGTTAAGACTTTTGATAATAATCAATTAATAGTAAGACACTCACACGTAATAATGATTGAGAAGTACTCCACCACATTGGAATCCTGCAATTCGAATATGAGCTTGCCATGGAAGTTCTCCAAAATTGGCTGTTTCTATCCATCGCCCTGTATTAGTTTAGCAAATAGTTTAAAAATTGGTTCTTCCAATGAAAATGATTAGTATATCCAAAATTACCAGTGTCTTTTGTGTCATGCTCTCCTAAAAAAATGGTAATTTCAGAAAGCTTAGCACGATGAACGCAATGAGCGGCAGTTGCACTAAAATGTGTACAAAAAAAGCATTTAAATTGCACTTGGTTAAGACTTTTGATAATAATCAATTAACAGTAAGACACTCACACGTAATAATGATTGAGAAGTACTCCACCACATTGGAATCCTGCAATTCGAATATGAGCTTGCCATGGAAGTTCTCCAAAATTGGCTTGTATTTCCACCAATTATCCTCTTTTGAGCTGCCATTTTCTGAACTCCGCATTCTAAACAGTGCCAAAATAATATATAGGTTCGTGTAATTTATTGAACATCCCATTGCATCGAAAACCAATTACTTAGAGTTGAGCCTTTGTAATTGCCTTAGAACTTTGCTTATAACCGCATACAAATTACTAAAAAAGTGGCTTTAAGATATTTTAATAGTTAGGTCGGTCTCTATGGCTGTTATTTCAGGTTCAGGTCGGGTATTGACTAAATTTGTAGTGGGAATAAATTTGAATTGAATATTAATTACAAACTATTACTTATATAAGGTCTTGCAATACGTATGGTAAAAAAGGTAGTAGCTTGAAAACATTTTGAATTGTGTGCATGTCCATTTGATACTAAATAAAATGAAAATTTTTTTAACTGCTTACCCACATCATAATCTGATACAGAAATGTCATTGCTTTCAGCAATGTGTATATCTTTTCTGAGGGCTTGAATCATACCCACTGCCGCCGCAGGGGAATAACTCGCCACACTACTTGTGCTTGTGCTGAAAATAATAAATACAAATTATAATTTCCAAAGTAAATTAGTTTTGTGTAGAATTACCTCGAAGTAGTGCAACCCGCTCTGTGTCAACCAACACAGAAAAGCCATTGTGCAGGCACCTTGGGCGCAATTCCGTGTTCCTGGAAACACCCTTGGGAAAAGTCTTGGAAGGAAGTACGATGGATTAATTGATGTGGAATCTGGAACATTCAAACAATATAGTTTAGTTATGTGTATGCTTATCAATTCTTACAATAGTCGCCTATGCTCAGCGGTGTAGTGCTTTCCAGCATTTAATTTTAAATTGTGCAAGTTTTCATTTAACAATAGTCTGGAGTATACTACTATACTATGCATATTATTATAACTAACTCAGCTGTTGTGGCTGCATATTTAACTTTACCTCTGTTTGGAGGACCCCCAACAATCCAGGAATGAGAGAGGCTAAAAATCCCTACAAAAAATATCAAATACGAATATCGAGCCATTCTCATGTTCACTCGTGTTGGCTCAGATTCGTCAAAAAATCGTGTCTACTAAATCTGAGCCCGAAGAATTTTGGGTAAACCCCGTCAATGTCCAAGTATATTCATGAGCACCAAATTCCTGTAGAAATTGAAAAAAAGTGCACTAGTTAAATATTTGTTACCCACACTCCATCATTAATTAATTGACACTGCATCAGACGGAGACAAGAAGCACAAGTACACTACGATTTGGATACACCTCAAGTTTAGGTCTTCAAGCCACAACTCCCAACCTTGATCTTTCCTCTCCATGCTTCATTGAGTATTTAAATCTAGGTGAAAAGGCAAGTGGTACAGTCCGTCGTAATTTGTGAAACCATCACCAAATTACACGGCGAACACTCTTAGAACTCCACACAGCAGAATTAAATATTGCCCCGTAGTTACTAATTAAACCTTTGTCTGTCTCAGTCCGTACTTTGTTATGAATTGGTAAAAAAGAGTGAATTTCAAACAGCAACTTGCTGGGCACAACGCCAACCAAACTCAACTTCACTAGCCGCGGCCGCCGTCAACTGAATCTCAACTCGTCCGTACCGCCGCTCCAACATAACTTTCGCTATCTTTGTTCGCATATAAATGAGCCGTAAAACTTTTTGTTCTAAGGTAAAGGGATTCATTTAAAGCAAATGTTGGAGAAGAAAGTGATGCATGGCTGATAATGATGAACATCTTAATATGGCATTCCATTTCCACTGCACTAAACCCCACTCCTCGGTGGAAATTTATTATGTACGGACAGGGCAGGGCGTAGGTATGGTAAGGCATGCAGTATACGATACTTTAATACTGCATTTACATTGTATGACAATCACTCCCAGGCTTAAGTCTCAGCGGAAGGGCAATTAATTTTCAACTGCAATTCTAATCCTTTCTTTCATTAAAGGAACTAGGGCATGTCATCGTCCGCTGTCCAACAAAATGTCATTTTTGATGTGATGTGTGTGTGTGTCCTTTTTTTGTCTCCTAATAACTCAACAGAATCAGCTCGTAGCTATTCTTACCTTTGTTTGTTCAACCAATCAAAAATCACATTCATTTTGAACAAATTGTGCAGTAATTACGTCCATTATTGCACATTCGCATGCGCTGTGGCTGTACAAGGCACCAGCGCAGCGCCGCGCAACATCAAACCATGCAAGAATTATTTGCCTTAAACCACAGTCACACACAGCTTTCTTTCTGCGTATTCAAAATGGTTAGAAATTTATTTATTTTAATTAAGACTATTCATATTCGGGGCCCTCTTCCTGTTCCCTTGAGTATTTCAAACACTCACGGACTCAGATTTAGTGAAAAGTGCATTTGAATGACAATGGGGATGAGAGGTACGGAGTCATACAACCATACATATGCGGGGTGGTTATCCTAATAGATGTGATCGTGCGCGACTTGACATGTAATGAAGAGGCGAGGATTGGAATATAAGGTCAGCGAGAAAGTAAAAAAGCCGGTTTGCACACACAAACACTTTCAGCGTTTAACTATCCCCCTCTTCAATGACGACAGGAGTCAACAACGGCGCATAATTACGTTGCAATTTTGCCCTATCAGCACATGAAGAGAAGCAATGAGTGGGTTTTGATGTGGTTTAGTGGAGTATTAGATTGGAGTTGTTAGTTCGATTCTCCTCAATACAAAATTATTTGAATTAAATGAAAGACTTACATTGTTTAGGTTTGAGCAACGGAGCACCACACTTTAAGTAAGATCCATTAACTTCCAACTAAATTAATAGTTCGATTCTCCTCAGTACAAAATTATTTGAATTAAATGAAAGACTTACATTGTTTAGGTTTGAGCAACGGAGCACCACACTTTAAGTAAGATCCATTAACTTCCAACTAAATTAAACATTAGCTGTACAATATCCACTTTTAGACTGAAATAAAATATCCGTTAAAATGAAATGACTCCATGGTCTGGTGTCCTGGAGATGTGACACCATGAAGTCAGAGTGAATACTCATGACATGGCAAGTACATTTGGCTGGTAACGGGATGTTGACTTGAATTAAAATCACATTCACTCACACAAGTTGGAAAACTTCACTACACAATGAAGAGGAGTGTGACCGGGATCAGATGTGAATGGCAACTATTTCCTGAATGTTTTTCCCACGCAGTTTACTAACATTTGATTGTTTTGAAATCGAAGGTCTTCCTTCCACTCTCACTTGCCCCGGCCACAGCCACATGAGGAGGTGAACTGTTCAATGAAGATGAGGGAAATGAACTTGACCTTTAATTCTGCAAGTATAAGACTCAAAATACGAGAAGGGAAAGCGGAGGATCCAATGGATTTCCTTTCACCTTTTTACCACTCACTAACGTTAGTCTTCGACCCTTCCCCCTCATTATTAATGTGTTAAAAGTTAAAGTTACACAAATCCACATTGCGTTGGATTCGCGACTTTGCATTTCGCGAATGAGAGGACGGCAAACCTTGATCTCCACAATATTGCAATTTTGTGGTTAATGAGTAGCCAACATTGAAACTTTTATCAATCTTATCCAAACCACAATCCAGTCCAGTAACAATTGTCCTGAGAAGTGAAATTGGTGTGTGAAATCTTTGACATTCAAATTACTAGAACCAGTGTGATGCGGTGCTAATGTATGCTAGCTGTCATGCTTATTTTACAAATTACAGTTGCTGGTGTTTCAACAGGCAGGAATTAAAATTTCATCCAAATGTCTAAACCAGTATTGGCAAGAGAGCTTGCATTAGGATAGCAGGAAATTATGTGTTACAAATTGATTATTAAATTTGGGTTTAGTTGTCGTACACTTACTTATTCGGGTATTTAAGAACTTGCGCGCCTGCCCCCTTCGGAGGCAGGACTTGCGTGCAATACATACGGCGTATGCAATAAAAAATTGAAATAATTGAAAATAGAAGCTGTTTATGCTTTGAATGAATGTACGCGTACTGATACGAATTAGTCCCCAGCACCGACGGTTTTATGGTATTTGTAATTTGTTTAATAATTAAGTCTTAAATTAATAAATCGTTCAATTACACTAATACTAAGCTAAACTAATACGATTTCTGCATTTCCCTCCTAAGAAATGGGGCGGAGGATTTCTGACAACAATGCCTTTCAATGAGAACAATGCCGCCTAACCAACAATGCCTCTCAACTAAGTCGTGCAAGCTATAGCTCTGATTAAGAGCTTTCTAAAACAGTTTGAATATTTGAAATCCGTTCCGGCACTCCGGAGATATCGTAATTACAAAATTAGACAAAAAGTGTAATTTGGACGCCGATAGAAAAATAAAAAATAGTTACTATATGAAATGGCTGGATTTTAAAAATCGGGTGAGTCTGGAGCCACTCCTAGGTGTGGACGGCAAGGGAGAGCCTGGCTTTGGGGAACAGGAATACTGGCTGGGTGGGTCCCTCCTCCGGGGTAACCTTGTCCCCCGCCCACGCAGTCAGTTCCTCGGATCCAAATCCTGGAACCTTTAGCCCAAAACCCTTCGGATCCAGGGCCACACCCCAAGACCCTTACA